>APFE030015591.1:313302-440684 GCA_000404065.3 Pinus taeda | reverse complement strand
AAATTAAATTATTATTATTTAGATTTAAAATGATGTTTCAAATTAATAATTACTTATCCAATCTCATCCTTTAATATTTAAATTAATTATAATTTCAAAATTAAATTATTATTATTTAATTTCAAAATGATGTTTCAAATTAGTAATTACTACTTATCCAATCTCATCCTTTAATATTTAAATTAATTATAATTTCAAAATTAAATTATTATTATTTAATTTCAAAATGATGTTTCAAATTAGTAATTACTGGAAATACTTATTTTTTAGTTTTGCAATTTATGCATAGGCAGTCTTTTAATATTTAAATTAATTATAATTTCAAAATTAAATTATTATTATTTAATTTTAAAATGATGTTTCAAATTAGTAATTACTGGAACTACTTATTTTTTAGTTTTGCAATTTATGCGTAAGCAGTGGTGGAAAATGTGACCAATTTCAAGGTGATATAAAACTAGGGTAGTTGCACTCAATAGTGTAGAAAAGCAATGCCCCTTAGGTATTTTTCAGATAAATGCCTAGATGATATTAGTGGACTCAGAAAATGAGTCAGTTGTGGTGTTGGATGCACATGAAATGAAATGAAATGACATTTTAAGGTCCACGAGACTAAAAATAGTCTATGAGACCATTAGTTCCCTGTTTTTGCTTTTTTCAATTCAATCCTTTTCCAATTCAATTTGATGATGAGCTGGCCCAACCTTCCAACAATCCCCTCTCTAAAAATACAATGCCAAGAAATTGATGCTGACATGTTCTCATAACTTTCAAGGATGTCTTTGAATGCATCACATTCCAAAAAGAAATGTTTTTCTGATTCCATAGCTCGAGACGTGCAAAATGTACACACCCGTTCTTCCCAAGCTTCTTTAGGCCTTTTCCACTGTCCAATTTCACACCGAAGTTGATGTGAGTTGGCTTTTAATTGAGCAAGAAGAACCTTTTCCCTTCACTAAATGCTAGTTCCAATGAACTCTTTTTGTTGTAGATCACACATAGGGTTGAACTCCTGAATGTAATATTTCTTCTTTCTACCCAACTCTTTTCCCCATACCATTCTCCGAAACTTCTCCATAACAAAATCCTTTAGCTCCTTGCTATTTGTGGGACAGACATTGAGATAGATATTTCATTTTTGCATCCATTTGTAGTTTTGTTTCATCCATGTTTTCTTTCTTTCACGTATTCCTTCATTGAAATAACATTAGGCCATCTACCTACTCTTATTTGCTCAATTCTTTTTAGATATATTATGAGTCGCACCATAGCACTTGCTTCAATGAGAGTTGTTCCTGTTTCACTCAATATTATCTCATAAGGTACTGAACCTTTTATTTTGAACTTGCTCATGATCAAGCATTTTTGGATTTTCTCAATTTGTTCCCATTTTGAGGCGGGAGTGCTACTAGCCCACAATTCACACCCATATAGAATCACTGGACAAACTAGGAGTCCAAAAAGCACTTTAATCATTTTTCAATCCCATAACTTTGTCTCTCTACATCTGTTTTGAAGAGCATATAATGCTTTCCACCCTCCTAAAATTCTCTTCTTTCTGCAATCCTCCCAATTGAGTTTGTTGTTGAAATCAATCCCAAGGTACTTGTACTCATTTACTTCTTCAAGAATGTTGTCTTCAAAGAAGAAAGTATGCTCGCTTTGCTTCCTTTTATTAGATAAAATCATTATTTTGGTCTTTCTAGTATTGACTTGCATCTCCACTGCTCTACAAAAATGCTCTAGGGCATATAAGTGCATTTGCAATATGTGGGCCAATTTAGAAATCAATACAATATCATCAACATATAAAGGAAGTTTTATCACAAACTCCTCCAACCGAACACTGTCTCCACCTTACAGATTTAGCCACTCTTCCAATTTATCAATATCTAGACCAAAAAGAGTAGGGGATAGAGGGAAACCTTACTTGACTCTAATATCACTTCTAAAGATTTCTAAAATACTTGTTGAGGTTCTAATTTTGACTTTCACTTCTTCATAAAGTCTATGGACAGCGACTCTATAATGCATAGGATTTAAAGTTCTTCCATTCTTCCACAACTTATCCCTAGGGACTGTGTCAAATGCTTTTTTGAAGTCAACAAAGCAGCAAAGTACTTCTTCTTTGTCCTCCCAAATCTTTTCAACAATGTGTCTCAACCTGATACCATGATCCACTATAGAATGATTCAGCCTAAAACCCGCTTGTCCTCTTGCCCTCTTTTCTTTTACTTCTACCCACTTACTAATTATGTTTTCTACCATGCTGTCGAAAATCTTTGCAAATAGAGGATTGATCATAATTGTTCTATAGTTGGATGGATTATTAATGTCTCCATTTCTAAAAATTGTTATTGCTAGGCTAGTTGTCCAGTCTTTTGGGAATCCTTATTGAATGTTGTTATTGAATATTTTCATGATGTGTGGTGCAAGAGTGTTAATTCCCCATTGTAGATACTCTGCTTGAAGTTCAACAAAGTCCTTTGCCTTCCTTTTTTCAGCTTCTTAATCCCATTCTCCACCTCCTGTAACGTGAAGATCTTTGAAGTTGTGTTGATCCTGGGGGGGTTGGCTTAGCCTCATATTCTTTCTCATAGAGTTGCCTTGCATATTCAAACCATTGATTGGCTATAATATTATTTCAATTTGTATCTTCCTTGGTTACAATTCCTGCCAGAAAAGCTTTGGACTATTCTTGCTTAAATATATTAACTCTTCTCTCCTTGTTTGCATGAACTCATCTTTTTTCCTTTTTAGTATCTGCTTATATAGCTTTACATGCATCTTCTCCTTTCTTGCCTTTTTCAAGGTTCTCCTTGTCATTTTGCATTCTTCATCAAACCAAACATTTACAGGAAAACCATTTGATTCTGATTTCCTTTTTTTTCCTCTTTTGCACTTCCCAAGTGCACTTTGAATTATATTTGTTAACTCATGACTGTTGAAGCTTTTGAAACCAGTTTTCTCCTTCTGAATTAATCTCTCTAACATTGTCTTAAAGATAGTACAATTTTCTTGTGTTAGAAGAATGTTTCCCCTTGATAGTGATTGTCGAGAGCATTGGGTTTTCCTCATTTGTTTTCTTTCTTCTAACCATGCTAACCTTATATAAATTGGGTTATGGTCTGATTTTAAGTTCCAAATATGCTCTCCAATATTAACTTCATCTATCTTTTCTATCAAGCTTTGTGAACACATCACATAGTCAAACATTTTCCACCTTTTCCATCTATCTAGACCATTGCAAATAATTAAGTTGAAAGCCCTACACAGTGTAAGCAACTCCTCTCCAAAATGATTGCTAACTTTGTCATCTTCTGAACACCTCACCAATTGGGGATTCTCCTCTTTTGTGAGTCAAATAGGATTTTTATCCTCTTTGCAACAAAGAATGCTAGTTTGATTATTGTTGTTCTAGCATTTGTTGAAATCTCCCACTAAAAGAACTTCTCCTTGCTGAGAGGTCACAGAAATATCTTGTTTTAAAGCTGCATACAGATCCTTGTTGTCAAGCCCTTTATTTTTGTAAGTTTTTGAGACTTGAGGGGCAAAATAACATACTGCAATTATTATGTGATTCTCATTTTTTGATATTTTCAGCCATAAATATTGTTTATTTGCATCTTCTTTAATTAACTGAATGTGACGGCCTTCTTTTTCTTTCACTAAAACTAGTATTCCCCCATACCCTTTGTCATTTTCTACTACCTTGTTCCAAACTGCCAACTTCAAATAACCATCAAACACATGAGTTTTGCAACCATCATGCTCATGAATTTCCGTGAGACAAATTATGTCTCTACCTTCCACAATAGGCCCTAACCCAAGTCCCCTCATCCAAAGGTAACCTCTACAATTCCAACAAACTAAACTTAGGTAGACCTTGGTAAGATTTGACTGCTACACAGTTTCACACATAAAACTCAAATTTGAGTCTTCCCCCCTTTTCGTCCATGAATATTGTGAGCGAAATCTAACATTGACATCACTCTTTTTCCTCGGGCCAGATTTATGGTGCGCATGGTTGTGGCCAGCCAAGCCAATCTGTTAAACAAATGGGACCAATCAATCTCTTCTAGACTGCAAGAGATAGATGTACTCGAAGAATTTCAGAATCTCACTGTTGATGTCATCACCAGAATTGCTTTCGGTGGTAGCTAAAGGGCATCCTTAAGTCGATTGCAGATTCCCTGAATATTTGGGAATCCCACTGGGCGTTGTCAATTTTTTTACCACACCCATGTCCATTAGATTCACGAATATTCAGGGAATATGCAATAGACTTAAGCTCAGAGTAGCTAAACACATCTTCAATATGCAGATTGAGCAAGCGATTCTTGTTGTTGAAAGCTTCCGTAAGTTCATTATTCCAGGTTACGGGTAATATATCGTTTCCTTGTGGGAGTTTTGAGATATTTTGATAAGAGTAGTTTATATTTTGTTATACATATATTGTGAACATCATAAATGGATTGGTTATGCATAGATTGGTTATCTTTATTGTAATGTAGAATTTGAGGATAGAGTAAAGTTATTTATTTGACTTCATATTTCCAAAATATTTTGGAATCCAAAATCACTAAGATTTTTGTCGAGACTTGTGAACTTGTTAGTATTGTTCAATGCAAAACACGTTCGATTTAGTATATTCATAAGGCTCATCAATAGGCTACTTCGTTTTAGGTTTTTACCCACCAGAGGTAACTTGAAAGGCCGGAGGCTAGACTGAGAAATTCAGAGATCACTGAGACAAATAATCACAAATCGCAAGAACAATGCGATGGCGGGGAAAGTTGAGAACCCCTACGGCAAAGATCTTCTTGGCTTGATGATGGCAGCGAACAATGATGAAGTGAAGAAGCATTTGAGTATGTCTTTCCAAGATATGATTGATGAATGCAACACTTTCTTCGTTGCTGGGCATGAAACAACATTCATTTTATTGGCTTGGACTGTCATTCTCCTTGCCATGCACACTGACTGGCAGGAACTGGGCAGAAACGAAGTGCTGAGCTTGTGTAACAATGCACCTCCTGCGAGCACGCAGTGGTCCCGACTAGTGCTCGCTGGCAGTAAATTCCATAGGAAGAAAAGAGCCCAGATACAGAAAACTCACTCTTACTCGGGACCTAGCACATGAATCGAATATAAGATTCTCTGAATCACTCGAGGAAGCCATGTTTCCGCCCTTTGATCCGGAGCCTTCTTATGATCCGAATGAAATCTAGGAGGATTCTATTCACCTGGAGCTTAAAGCATCGCATCCGTATCATCTGACTCTCAATAAGACTCATGTCACTAAACCTGAGAGGGCTGGGATCCGCCCACACAAAGAGATTCCTAAAATATCACATCATTGTCATGTTACAAGAAACAATGATGACTAAGGAGAAAGCAATGGAGATCCTATTAAGAATTTGTCCAACATGTTTCGGGTGTGCTTCTAGCTCTTCTAGAAATTCGGGTGGTCTTGCGGCTATCTGGGATCCTTCTATTTTCAACTTCCACGCATATAAGTTAAATGCAGGAATAACTTTGTCTGGCTATGCTCGAGGTTGGAATTGTTGACTCTGAATTATGAACTTATATGCTTCATACAACAATCACAAAATATTATGGGATTTGTTTGACTCTTCTAGTATTTTGTATATTCACCCTCTCATTGTTGCAAAGGACTAAACTTTTCCTTGAACGTCAATGAATGTTGGGGGTCACAGAGCAAAGTTGGATCCACTTGAAACATATTGTATAGGTCTTCTTAGTCGCAAGGTCCTTTGAGATGTTGTTCTTGATCTAATATTCCCGACTTGGCGCAACGGAAAGCAGGGTATGGAGGGAATAGCTAAAAGAATTGACAGATTTCTGATGGACGGACATCTGTGAGCATGATGCCATCATGTTAGAATGGAAGGATGAATTAGAAGAAACCAAAATTCCTTTTAAGTTCAGCCAGATATGGGTTAAAGAGTCTGCTTTTTAGGATCTAGTTAAACAGTCATGGTTTGATCCAGTCCATTCTGACATTTCTGACCCGACAGAAGTTGTATTAGAAAAGCTTAAGAGACTTAAAAAAAATCGGTCAGAACTTGGACAAAGAAGAGAAATATGGAGCTCATAAAAGAGTTATTATATATTGACAAAGAAATAATTAGATTGCAGGACCCTATCACCCCAGGCTACTTCTCAGAACAGCAACACCGGGCAATTTTAGAGCTGGTAAGCAGAGAGGACAAAATCCTAAAAATACAGGAAGAAGACTGGTGACAAAAGAGTAGATGTGCATGGATCAAAGGTGGAGATCAGAATACAAAAAACTAATTCACCGGGCAGCTTCCAAAAGAAAACAAGGTAACTCAATATGGGCAATCGAAGATGAGGTTGGGATCATTCATACATCTTCCAAAGAGATAAAAGAAATAGCAAATCATTTTTTCAAAAATCAATACCAGGAAAGGGAGGAGGACTATATAGCTGAAAAGATGGAATTGGTCAATCACTTTTCAACATGGGTCAATGCAGAGAACACTGAAATGATGGATGAACGGGTCACAGTGGAAAAGCTGCACCAAACCCTTAAGGAGATGACAAAGGACAAGAGTCTCAGGCTTGATGGATGACCTAGCGAATTCTTTCTCTTTCTCTTTCACCTGATGGGTGTTGAACTGATCAAAATGATGGAAGTTGTCAGAATGTCCTGATTAATTCGAGGTGCAATCAACTCAACTTTCCTTACTCTAATTCCTAATAAATCTTCTGCTTTGTCTTTCAAATATTATATGCCAATCTCATTATGTAACTCTATCTATAAAATGATGTCTATGATCATCACTAACCATGTAAAAAAGATCCAGTTTGCCTTTATGTCAAATAGGAGAATCCAGGATGTAGTAGCCATAGCTAAAGAAGCAATCCACTTGCTCAAATCTAGGAAACAAAAATCATGCTTAATGAATATTGACCTCACTGGAGCACATGATTGTGTGGATTGGGAATTCCTCTCTATGATCCTATATAAAATTGGATTTAGACAGACATGTCCAATGGATAATGGCATGTATCAAATTGACAATTATCGCAGTTCTCATTAATGGAGAGCCCACAAATTTTTTCAAAATCTATAGAGGATTGAGACAAGGATGTGCATTATCTCCTTTATTATTCATCCTAGTTATAGAAGCCCTTAGAAAGGGGATAATAGCGAGGAAGGAGGTTGGTGAAATTAAAGGATGTAGAATTACTAGAAATTATCATCTCACACATTTATTGTTCATGGATGACATTCTTTGTGGGACTACAAGATTCTTAGAATGGATAGATTTCCACAACATTTTTCAGAAATATTATAAGGCTTCTAGTCTCAAAATTAACAAAGAAAAAATAGAGCTAATTTCTGATGAAGGTGACTTGGTGGAGTTAAAAAGAATTGTAGAAATTTTTAAGGTAAAGATCTGCCCACTATCAATCGGTTTCAAATATTTGGTTTGCTTCTTTAATCCCTGTGGATACAAAAACTCTAATTGGGATTAGCTTGTACAAAAATTCGAGAAGATGTTATTTGGTTGGGATCATAAATGGCTTGCTTTAGGAGGTGGATTCATCATGATCATAGCAGTCTTTCAGGGTATTCCAGTATACTGGATGCACATCTTCTACATTCCCCAAGCAGTTATTAAAAAAATTGAAACAATTGTGTCTGAATTCCTATGATCTAGATCAGGAAAGAGGAGGATTCCCCTTACTAGTTTAAATTTAATCTCTCGATCAATAAGAAAAACAGGGTTGGCTAGCCCCAAGAGTTAGCTCACTCGGTCAATCAAGTGCCTCACCAATGGGAGGTCACAGGGTCGAAACCTGAAAGATCTTGGGGTCAAGTCAGTAAATAGACCAAGGGGTGTGACCCCTTTCGAGTGGGGTCCACCCTAGCATTGTTCGATCCTGGACGTAGCAGACCCACTGACCATGGGTATCCGTGAATCAGTAGTGAAAAAAAAAAAAAAAGAGGGTTGGGGAATCTTGAATTTTAGAAGCTTCAATTTAGCTCTCATGGCTATGAGCTTATGGCATATTTTTGGAGAACAAGGGCTTTGGCCGAGTATCATACAAAAAAAATACATCAGACACAACGGTTTGGAGGAGTGGATCGGCGAGGGGGGCACATTAAAATCAGATAAATCTACCTCATGGAGAAGCCTACAAACTACAATTCCTTGGCTTGGCAGTAATCTTCGATGATTTATTGGAGATAGACAGAAGGTATTGGTGGGATTGGATGTTATCAAAGGCATGTCTGGTAGTCACTCTCTATCAACCCCTATTATATATGCCATTAATCAGAGGGGTTTTACCAACTTGGAAAGTATTGGAAGGGGTCCTCAAGTGTGTTTTTCAAATCCAACCTGACCTCATGCTCGGGAAATTGAGATTTTGACCCATCTAAGGGTTGAATGGGAAACATATAGGTCAAATATCAGCTAAGTCGGTATAATGCTCTTATGGTCCATATAGATTGGTTTGGGGGGAGTCACATAATGGATAGTAGGATTGTAGCTTTTGATGTTTATGAATATATCACTTCAGGTGTCAATTCTCTCCCCCTTGCTGACCTCTCTGTTCAGTTGTGGACTTGGGATGTCCCCCTCAAACTCGTATGTTTCTCTTGGCTTATAATCTACAACCAAATTTTAACTTGGGATACCCTTATGATGAAAGGAATGGTGGGGCCTGAATGTTAATTTCTCTACAAATCTGACCTGGAGGATTGTTTACACTTATTCATTCTCTGCCTTTTTTCTCGGGATAGTTGGAATGAGGTTTGCTCTCTGTTGGGGATTCAATTTGGTGGAGACAACTCCTCAATCACAACATGGATTAACTCTTGGGAATGTCATTCTAAAGCATACAAGGTTCTCCCTCTATATGTCTTTTGGGGAATTTGACATTTCAGGAATTAATGTATTTTCTAAGGTATCCCACCTGAGGCCAAAAAAAAATTCTTCATATTATTACCTACTTTCAAGAAATTGGTCCTTGGAGCCCTAAAGAATCATCTAGGACAATTACTTTGATTGATCTATCTATAACACCCCCTCCTCCCAGGTCCACCCAAGCAACCAACTAGTCGAGCAAACATGTGATGAGATAGGTTATTATAAGGGATTTAATCTCCTTGGTGACCTTAAGGAAATGGAATCAATGGAACTCATCAAACAAACCCATCCACATCAGCAACAACACCCTAAGGATACATGTCAGCCACTCAGACATTCTGTCCCTATGTCCCACTGATGTTTTAAGCCTTTTAACCCAAATTTTCTCTCATGTTATAGGTAAGACAGTGACTAGCAACCCAAAGTTGCTCTCATAGGCATATGTGCCAGCAACTATGGACTTTTCTCAGCAGACTTGTGCCAACGACCCCGATATTTGAGCCACTTTTCTAGCCCAAAACCCTAGCCTCCGCCCATAACTCATTACAACCTCTAGAATCAGTCAAAGACATGATGACAAGATAAACAAATCAAAAATCAACCTCATGGATAAACCTGAGCATCCCCAATCGCAACTGACATTTTCTCAAACACTTGGCATCAATGCAAACTTCAGGTCTAGGATACAAGAAAGAGAATAAATGACTAAAAGAAATTATGAAACATAACCAGAAGATCACCTCCTTCTCCATTGATCTATTAGATCATTAGTTAGGTCTTGCATCCATTCATTTAATAGTTACAAGTAAATACATGAAATAACCATGACATGAATTAGTCATTTAACCATTCTTATAACTAGCATAAAACCACATAAATATCAAATATGTGACAACCATAAAATCCACATATAAACCAGTGCAAAAATAAGAGAACTTAGCTTTTATTAATCATAGGCAAATCCAACTAGGTTTGAGACTTCCTTGTACCACCCGGCCATAGACATGGTTGAACCAAATCTCTCTTTCAGTGAGTCAACCCCATGCCATATTCCAAGCATGAATGTGGGATCTCATAGAACAACCAAGGGAATCCAGAGGTTAAACTACCTCCACCCTCATTAAACTATGATCACACCAAAATGGGTGCTCTAATCACAACTGAACCGAATTTGGAATTCCATCAGAAATCCATCACTATCCTTGAGGAATTTTTCATCTCCTTGTCTCTCAAGATTTACCGCAATCTAAACCGGATCACTAGGACCTAAACCGAGACCATTCTCTCGAGGCTTTACCGCAAGCCAAACTTGGATCACAAGGCCCTAAACTAAGATTTCTCCCTAAGGCTTTACCGTGTATCCCGCCAAAATCGGTCAAGGGATTCCTAGGCCTTCGGGAATGGAACTTGAGACCACCTCTACCTTGGATTTCGAAATCCATCCGGCAAACCAAAGCTCAAAAACCAAAATAAATAATCCAACACAATGGTATCTGAAATAAGGCAAGGCTAGGTTGAAAACCGCTATCATAACCTGACAAAACCATGTCATCGACAGCAAGAGAACCATACACAAACATGCAAATCCATGCATGTCCAATCCAACTAGGAAATCACACATGTAAAAGGTTACCTGCAAGTATTCATGTTGAAGCTACTTGATCCTGATTTTCCTTCATTTATCCTTGCTTTCCTTCCTTTCCCTTCACTTGCGTTTCCTTCCCTGATCCAAAGCTTATAGAGAGCTCCAAGAAAACTCTAAGTGACCAAGAATGAGAGAGAGAGAGAGAAATAATGAGAGAGCTCCAAATGTGAACTGACAAAAGGTTAGCCAAAGCTTTCTAACTGATCCTCATAATCCTTTTTATGTATGAGGCCTATATTTTCTTCATTTTCCATTATTTTCCTTCAATTTCCTCTTCACACGCAACATGTGACCTTTCACCTTACTTTTCTCCTGAATTCATTTATTTTCATCAATAATGTGCCAAAAATGCATTTTTGTCTTTAATGCCTTTTCCTTAGCCTTTTCCAATTTTCCTTAGCCAAAACATACATCCAGTGATGCCCATTACGATATCTTTGCCCAACATTCAGCTTGGAATAAGTGTCCCTTAACTGTGGTCTTATTTTGCCTTTATTAACTTGTATTACATGAAATTTTCACAAGGGTTGTTACAGAACCCTCCCCCTTGGGGAACACTGTCATCGGTGTTAAACCACACCAAGACCTTAGCAAAACTGTTGAAAACAAACATACTTCCTATGGATCTTTATAACTTAGCTCATTGTAGTATTTACAATGAAAGACTTGCTCAAAAAGAAAAACATCATGAAAACATGACAATATAACAACCACACCACTTATTTGAGCTTTATAACTTAGCTCGTGGTGGTATTTACATCCATATACATATACATATATAAACATATACCAACATCAAATCAAAATTTCTTTGTCTCAACTGGAAAACAATGAAGGATAGAGGACCTGCATCTAATCTGACATCTCCCATGTAGCTTATTCAGGCCCAAAGTGCTTCCACTACACTTTAACTTGCTCTATGGATCTATTCTTGAGCATGAGATGCTTTTGCTGCAATATGCACTCAAGCTTTGATTGGAACTCTCCTTCTTGCTCTGCCTGTAATACAAACCAATCAATAACATGATTAACATCCTTTATATACTTCTTAAGAGATGAAATATGGAAAACATCATGGACTTTCACTATCGGAGGCAATGCAAGTCGATATGCCACCAGTCCAATCCTCTCAAGAATCTCAAAAGTCTCACAATATCATGGTGCCAAATTGGCACATGAACCAATCCTTAAAGATCTTTTCTTGGGCTTAACAGCAAATACACATGCTCCCCAACCTAAAACTCCTTGAATACCTTGTGTTGATCTGCATAACTCTTCTGTATATCATGTATTGCCTTTATATTCTTCTTTATAACTTACATTTCATGCTCCATGTCTACCAACATGTCTGGTCCAATAAGTACCATGTTCACTAGATCACTCCAGCTGATGGGAGTGTTACAACTCCGACCATACAATGCCTCAAAATGACTCATTCTCAATGACTCCTAATAACCATTTTTGTATATGAACTCATCTAATGGAAGATACTCCTCCCATTTCCTCTACTAGTGCATCACATACATCCTCAACATATCTTCCAAGATTATTTTGACCCTCTCTGTCTGTCCATCTATCTGCCGATGATAATCTGTACTGAAGGCCAACTCTGTACCCAAGCCTGCAAATAGCTCCTTCCAGAACTTGGAAGTGAACTTTGCATCCTTTTCTGACACAATATTATATATAACACCATGTAACATCACTCTCTCTGATGAAAACTTGTGCTACCTCACTGGCTAAATATGTAGTCTTTACCGGAATGAAGTGAGCTACCTTGCTCAACCTGCCAACCACGACCATAATAGAATCATGTTGCTTCACTTTCCTCGGAAGACTTGTGATGAAATCCATGGAAATGACTTCCCATTTCCATTCTGAAATTGCTATAGGTTGTAGTAGATCACCTGAATGCTTGCATTTTTCCTTTACCTACTGACAATATAAACATCTAGTCATGAACTCTACTACTTCCTTCTTCAGATTCCGCCAATAGTAGAACTTCTTTATTGTCGTCAATATCTTCTGATATCCTAGATGACCTGAGTATGGCTTCATGTGAAACTCTCTCAAGATAAGCTTCTTGAGCTCACTGCAATTCGGTACATAGCTCCTGTCTCTAAGTCTCACCAACCCATCTACCGTGGGACGATAGTCTAAATCCTAGTCACCTGTACCTGTACCTACACGTGTACATGTACCTGCACCTATACATGTACCTACACATGTACATGTACTCTGTTGTAACATGTGCATGATCTCCATGTAATTGTCATCCTGATGTCCTGCCTGCAAAATCCTATCCTGTAACTTTGTCCCATAAGATGTCATAGCTGTTATTTGATTTACCTGTACCTTCCTGCTAAGAGCATTTGTAACCCGGTTCTCTTTCCCTTTGATGTATCTGATCTCGAATTCGAACTCATTAAGGGTAGCCAACAATCTATCTTGCCTAGAATTTAGATTTGGTTGGTCAAACAAATACCTCAACCTACTGTGATCGCTCATCAATGTGAACCTCCTGCCAAGAAGATAATGTCTCCACATCTTCAATGCATGTATAATCGCTGCTAGCTCAAGGTCATGCATTGAATAGTTATGCTCGTGCTCATTCAATTTTTGTGACTCACAACACACTACTTGTCCTTCTTGCCTAAGAACTCCACCAGGTCCCCTCTTGCAAGCATCTATACACACATCAAATTCCTTATCTAGATCCACAATGTTTAGCATCGGTGCATGTGTCAACAACTTCTTAAGCTGCTCAAAACTAACCCCACATTCTTCTAACCATTCAAACTTCTTACCTTTCCACTTCAATGATGTGATAAGATATGTAATGCGTGAGAAGTTCTTGATGAACCTCCTATAGTAGCGTGCCAATCCCATGAATGATCTTACCTCATCCACATTCTTAGGAGTTTCCCACTCCATGATAGCCCTTATCTTTTCTGGATCTACTATTATGTTTTCCTTGGGAACAACATGCCCCAAGTAATGTACCTCAGCCTAAAAGAAGATGCACTTGCTAAGTTTAGCATACAACTAATGCTCTCTTAGCAACCTCAATACTGATGGTAAATGTTCAACATGTTCTTCCTCATTTTTAGAATATACCAGTATGTCATCAATGAACACAATAACAAACTTGTCCAAATATGGACGCAACACACTATTCATCAAACACATGAATGTAGCTGGAGCATTAGTCAAACCGAATGGAACAACAACAAACTCATAATGCCCATACCTGGTCCTAAACGCAGCCTTGAAGATATCCTCTTCCTTGATGTGTACCTGATGGTATCCTGATCTCAAGTTGATCTTAGAGAACATTGTTTCTCCCTTTAACTGATTAAACAAATCATTAATCCTTGACAAAGGGTACATGTTCTTGATCATTACTCTATTCAGTTTCCTATATTCATACCATTTAACTCAAATGCACAAGCTCTTACCCAATGGTGAACTCACTTCTTTTTACCTGTAGCCAATTGTACCAACCAAGATTTTGCATGCACTTCTTTTCTAAAACCACACTTATCCATGAGATCATGATTAATATAATTATAGTTAGATCCAAGATCAATCAAAATATAAACAACTTGATGACAAAGCTTATCGTCCATCTCAATGATCGATGCCTGATGATCTGCCTACCTGCTGTCGACATCCGCATATCTCTGAGGAATTCTATGACCAACATCAGCAATCGTATGTGCCTCCTGATCGCCATAGATTAAAGAAGGTTATCTGTGACAAGCTTCCAATTCAAACAGTGTTGCCAGAACTTGACGAAGAAGGAAAAATCATATTTGAGCTTGAAGCAGTCACGGAAACAAGAACCTGAAAGCTATGGAATCGATCAATTTCAGAGTATCTCATTAAGTGGAATAACTTACCCATTAAAGATTCCACATGGGAGGATGATAATTTTGTACAGAAGCATCTGTAACTACTCAAGCATTAAGGACAACACTTTTTTGGATAGGGGCATGTTAGGTCCCTATAATACTAAAGTAGCCCCACTATTTTTACTGTTAGTGTGGCCCCCTTATTGTCATTGTTGTGCCCATTTATCCCCCTTAATTTCATTGTTGTGTCCATGTAGCCCCCATATTGTTATTGTTGTACCTCATAGAATCCCACTATTGTTATTGTTGTTCCTTTACGTTATTATTGTTATGTAGGCTCTGATTATATTTTGACCCCTTAGACTCCTATATATACAAAGGAGGTGTTATCATTTGCATCATCCAAGAATTGTTCATTTATGTAATATAAAGGAGGTTTTCCCCTCGAAGAGGATAATTTTTATGTTGTTATTCTATCCTTTTGTGAGCTAGTTGCATAACAAAGAACCTGATGATGATTTAGAAGAGTTAAGGCACTTAGCTTTTAAAGAATCCAAAGGGGAGAGGGGGGTAAAAGAAGAGCTTGTTACTGATGCACCGTAGTTGTAGCCACTCAAGTTGAAAAAGTTAAATATTGGGACTAAAGAGAAACCCAAGCTCATTTCCATTGGTGACTATTGGGACGACTAGACTACCAAAAAGGTTTTTGATATACTCAAGGAATATGAAGATTTATTCCATGCCTTAGTTTTTGAAAAGGCATTAAAGGAGATCATGGGGAGATGAATATATCTTTAAAACCTAATGCAAAACCAGTCAAGCATCAACCTTACAAGTTAAATTCCAAGGTCAAAGAGTGTTGGAAATTGTAACTAGGTCTGGCCTTCATTTAATGTATTTGAGTCATCATGGAATGTAGTTTTCAAAAGAATAAAAAAAAAAAAAAAAAAAAAAAAAAAATATTGTAAAAGTGACATATTAAAGCATGAGTTTCATGCTTGGGTCATCATTTTATTAGTTAAAGTCCCCATTGTGGACTCCTAGGATTAATATTGAGTTTATAAAGTCATTGTATATTTAAGAGAACCTTCTTGGACTTTTGAATCATGTAAAAAGGTTTACTATTGAGTCAAATTTAATTTATGTATCCTCCACACCAAGTCGGCCTAGAAGAGATAAATTTAGCCTAAGGACACTAATTCGACTTCACTTGGAGCCTATAAATAGAAGAAATTTGAAGTCATTTGGGGCATCTCATCTCAAGCTAGTTCGATATCCCTAGAGTAGTTGGAGAAGTGCGAAGTAAGTTGAAGTGGGTCTAAGGAAGCTGAAGGAAATGCGATTTTGAGTAAGTTTAAGGAGAAGAAGAAAATCAAACTTTTGGTGCCTCTCTCTCTATTTCATGCCCTTGTTTAGGAATTCCAAGTCTTCCAAGTTTCACTATTGTCAGAAGCTGCCTGGTGCCAAAAGTTGTTGCCTATTCAAATTTGTTGCAAAGGAAGTCAAAGATCTGGGAGGCTGACTTGGTATGAAGGGAAGGTTTGGTTTTTGTCTAGGGTGAAGAGTCGCAAAGAATACTATTTAAAGAAGAATTTTCTTGACCGAGTTTTCCCTTCTAGGGGGGTTTTACCGTAGCATAGTGCCTACATCTTGTGTCTCTTGTTTTGTGATCTTTATGCACACATAATATGGTAATTTCTTGATGAAAGATAAGATAATAAAGAAGTGAAATAAGCCAACACACCCACAAGCAATTATCAAGAAAGGAGAATCAAACCCTAATATAATTTCTTTGATTTTCCAACATGGTATCAGAGCTAAGGTCAGGAAAAGTCGAAGATGACTTTGTTGGCATGGATTCTCCCTCTTTGATAAACTATATAATAATGGGTATCAACACTGCTGGAAGTTGGATCAAGAAGGTCATCTACTACTTATTCAACAAGGTCAAAAGTCAAGGATTTGTAGTTGCTCTTACATGTTCTCTTAATGATGACAATGCATGGATCATTGATAGTGGAGCATCGAAACACATGACAAGAGAAAGTAAACAAATTCATACACTATCAAAGGAGCCATATTCTCATGCAATGGAATTGGGTGACAACAAAAGCTATGATGTTAGAGGCCTGGGATCAACATCGTTGAAGCTAGATAATGGATCGAATTTTCACCTCAACAACATTCTATATGTTCCAAGTTTTAAAAACAATTTGCTTTCTATTTCTTGTTTAGAAAATAAAAGGGAAAGAGTTGATTTTGTTCATGGAAAAGTTTTGGCTTGGGGAAATACTCTAGCAATGATAAATCTAGGGTTATTAGAGTTCGTGAAGGAATCCTTTATAAAGTCATTACACCACCTCCTCAAGCTTTGGTTCATATAGAAATAAGTTATTTTGAGCTATGGCATAGGAGGTATGGTCATCTACATTATAAGGTCATCCCTACTCTTAGTCATTTGGTTCATGGTATTCCTAATATGAAGTTAAATCATGAAGGTGTGTGCAAGGTATGCTCTTTGGGAAAACATACAAGAAATCTATTTCATAATAGTGAAACTAGGTCTAAAGAAATATTAGACCTCATTCATTCTAATGTGTGTGGTCCCATGTCTGAAAAATCACTTGGAGGTCATCTCTACAATGTGACATTTATTGATAAACATTCTAGAAAGACCTACCAAAATTATTATGGGATGAAGTAGCCATGGCAGTCGTATACATTCAAAATAGAAATCCTCATAGGAGTCTTGATAATAAAACACCCAAAGAAGTATTCACAAGAAAGAAGTCGAGTGTGGATCACCTATGAGTCTTTGGAAGTCCATCATACATCCATGTTCTGAAAGACAAGCGAAAGAAGTTGGATTCTACAAGTATCAAGGGAATATTCATTGGATATAGTCTCTCTTCAAAAGCATAGAGAATATACATCAAAGAAGGAATATATATTAAAGTAAGAATCAATGTCATATTTGATGAAAATCAAGCATACAAGAAATCAAAAGATATTATTATATATTTTGATGGCGAAGAAGTTCCCATATTTGAAGAAGAAGAAGTTAATCATGAAAACTCTACTACAAATCTCGAAGAAGAAGGACCAAGTGAGCCTATTCAATAAGTGGTCATCCCAACTACAAGGAAAAGGACAAGTTGGTTGAAAGTTACATTAGAAGATGTTGGAGAACATGAAGCTGTGAAAGGAACCTTCAGGGAAAGAAAGAGACCAAAGAGATATTCTGGTTATGCTACATATATGATGAAATTTATTGAAGTTGAACCATCTACATTCAAGGAAGTTGTGCATCAAGAGGTTTGGAAGAAAGCAATGCAAGAAGAATATCAATCCACCATGAAGAATGGGGTTTTAGTAAATCGTTTCTAGACCTAGTAACAAATCGGTTGTCACACCTAAATGGATATATAAGATCAAATATGTTTGATGAGCCTAGGTATTGCAACAATAATGTTTCAACTCCTAGGGCTACCAGCTTTACTTATCAACCTGAAGTTCCTACAAACTTGGAGGTTACAGTGCTATATGCATAAGTAGAAGTGAAGGTTCTACCTACTGTCACTGTTTTTCTAGCAAGAGACCTCAGGGGTTCCAAGCCAAACTTCTATAGGGTCAGAAGAAGCTTAATTATTTGATGGAAGGAGAGAAAACCTATTATAAGAGAGAGCTACTCTACTATAGTAATGAAGAAAACAGCATGAAATACTAGACTTACACCATAACCTAACTAACCAATTAAGCAACTATGCTAAGTAGAATTTCTAAATTAACACTAACCTAATGCTAATTATCTAAGTTGTAGAAGTAAAGAGCATCAAAACTAGACTAAGGTGTAACAAAGAAACTTAGGCTAAATAGGGTTTCAAGCAAAAAAAGAAATCGGAGGTCGAAATCAGTGAAAAGAAGACGTGAGGGAGCAACAGTGCATAAGAACCGTTGGATCAGTTGGGTGAAAGGCAAATGAACGGCGGAGATTGGATCGTAGGAGGTTACATAGATAGATGGGCAAATAGGGTTAACTAATAGGATGAATGGTGGAAATCTTATCGCGAAGGTTTAAGTGAGTGGATGGATGAATAAGGGAACAAGGCAGATGAATGAAGGAGATGGTGTCATGAGGGATTAGGTGAGTGGATGGATGAACGAAATTAACAGGAGATGAATGACCAAGATCTAATTGTGCGGGTGAAGTCAAGAGATGGATGGACGAGGCTAATAGGAGCGATAAACGAGTAAGATCTTATCCCGCGAGTGAAGTCAAGAGATGGATGGCGGAGATCATATCACGGGGAAAAGAAACATGCAGAAATGAGGGAGCAGGTTTCTAAGGTGGTAAGTAGTTTCTCACATGCCCTTCAAGCTGTAAGCAGTATTTGAAAATTTCACGCGATTAGCCTTACTGCACAACACATAGCACGAGAAAACCACTTTTCTCACGTGCTCTCGGGTGGATAATCTTCATGAAATAATCTGCACAAGATTGCGCGATAGTCGTTGGATCAAGTGGGGCTAATCAACGATGGAGATCGGCCAAGCTAGTTGGCAATCGGGTGAAGCGACAACTGTCGGATCAGGCAAGGCAAATCGACTGTGGGGGTTTAAAGCACCTAAAGTGATCGAGTGACACAATAGTCATCGGATTAGGTGAGGCAGATCAACGTTGGGGACTTCACGCGAGGCAGAAGTTGGAGAAAATATTGAATTTGATGGTGATTGTGAAGGTTTGTTGGTGATCGGACGGCAAGGAAGCAATGTAGGAGGAGCGTGCTGAAAGTAGTTTCAAATGAAAATAACAGAGAAAACCAGTGCGGGTGAACAAATAACTGCATTAAACTGCGAACTCCATAGCCCATGCAAGAACTAGAGACCTGTGTTTTTGGGGCTCCTGAAGGGTCTCTGCCTCAAGTCATGGTCCCAGAGGGAGGAGATGAGGCCGTAACACCTGCGCACAACCTGATAATAATCTTTTCCTCTAACTAACCTATGAATTAAAAAAAACACAAATGGAAGTAAACTTAAAGCCAATGCAGCTACTAAAGCAAATGAGCAGAAACAGGAAGTTATTCAAACAAATGAACAGAACCAGAAAGTTACTTAAACAAATGAATCAGAACCAAAAAACTACTTAAGAAAATGAACAGAAAACCATGAAAGTACTTACGAAAATAAACAGAATAGAACTCTATGCTAGTAGATATGTACAATGAAGAGGAGCTTTGGCTGCTTGGGTTGGGCCCTAACCCAAGAGCTTCAGCCCTCGGAGTTAACTCAGAGCTGGCTTAAACAAAACTCATTCTTATTAGAAAAACCATGGATTACAGAGCAAACTGTCACAAGTCTTTGCAGCTCATAAATAAAACAGAGTTTTACAATAGAAGTTTGAATCTTACTGAGGTCATAAGCCTCTCTATTTATACATTTGAAGTCTCTAATGACTTCCTTCCCACTAGGGAGGTTTGTCCTCTAACTGAAGAACAACAGGTTTTCTATCCTTTTCTTTTGCTTGGCTGTCTTCTAGTCCTTAATGTGATGGTTGTTTGCACTTCGAGCTGATGGAGGAATATTCGAATGGAGGGGTAGTAAATGAGGAAGATTGACCTCCTATAATTACTTTCCCTTATCTCATTCGAGTCTTTTCCAAGGTCTTTTCCATAGTTCTTTGCTTTTATCCTTTATACCTGCATTTTTCCTTGCTTTTATCCTTTATTCTTGCATTATATGCACATTAGACCACAAAGCCAAATATCCAACTCTAACTCATTTCATAAACAAAATATAATCAAAAGTATGCAATATGTTGTGAGAATAGTTGGCTTGACTAAGATACGAGGTGAATTAAGGGGAATTAAGGCCCATATAATTACTCAATGATGAGGCTGATCAATGTTGTTGATGGAAGTATATACAAGTACAAAGTAAGATTCATTGCAATGGGTTTCTCTCAAAAGGAAGGCATTGATTATGAAGAAACCTTTGCACCCACAACAAGGTACATACCATTAGATTGTTGGATTCATTAGCTGCTACAATGGGGTGAAATATCCATCAAATGGATGTGAAGACTGCATTTCTGAAAGGGACCATTGATGAGTAAGTGTACATTGAATAACTCGAAGGCTTTGAAGTTAATAGCATGGATTCTCATGCTTTTAGACTTAAGAAGGCCCTATATGGTTTGAATCAAGCACCTAAGGCATGGTAAGAAAGGATGGATGCATATCTACTTAGAATTAGGTTCCTGAAGAGTTTTGTTGATCTGAATATCTACATCAAGGTCATGAATGATGAGCCCATCATTATTCTACTATATCTGGATGATCTATTCATCATAGATGTGAAGAGAAGAATTAAAGAATGCAAGAAGATGTTGGCAACTGAATTTAAAATGAAGGATCTAGTACTGATGCACTATTACATGGGTCTAGAAGTATGACAGAGACCTGGGGGCAAGGAAAGTACATCATCAAATTGTTGCAGAAATTTTGGATGATGGATTCCAAGCTGATGACTACTCATATGATCACCAATCTCAAGAAGTTGAGGGACTATTAATTTAGTCTCATGGATCCTACCTCCTATCAAGAGCTGGTGGGCTCCCTAATGTATCTGGTAAATACTAGGCCAAATATATGTTTTCCAGTAAACATTCTTAGTCAGTTTCAGTTGGAGCCCCTTCATGATCACTGGATAGCTACCAAACATATATTGAGGTATCTTCATGCCACTATATATCACTCCCTAAAGTACGATAGTAAGGAAGTCAAGCTCATTGGATTCACAGACTCTAATTGGGGTGGCGGTGAGACCGATGGAAGGATCACTACCAGAGGATGTTTTATTCTAGGAGTTATTATGATCTCATAGATGAGTAGAAACCAAGATCTCATTACTTCAAGTAGTGTTGAGGCAGAATATGTAGTTTCATGTGAAGTATGAAAGGAGGTTGTTTGGTTAAGGAAGATTCTGATAGATTTATTCGAGAAGTCCTTGGGTCCTACTGTGATTAATTGTAACAATCAAAGTTGTATCAAGATGTTTGGAGATCCCGTGTTTCATGCTAGAATGAAACATATCAACAATAAGTAATATTTTATTAGGAACCTGGTGCAGGATGGGATCATGAAGTTGGAGTATTTCTCAACATGTGAAAAGGTAGCAGACATGCTAACAAAAGCTCTTCCTAATAAGAAGTTTGAGTATCTGAGAAACCTGCTTGGTTTGGTAGAAATTCCTGATTGTATTGATGATAAGGAAATGGAAGATATTTGTTGAGGCTTTGTGAGTGAAGAATTATCTGGGAGGACATCTAGCTGACAATTTTTGTTGATGTCTAACTCCCAAAGTAGGGAAGGTGGAGTGGGTCGTAGAGCTCTAACCAAGGATACGCACCTAGCTCCCTGGATTGGTGGTTAGCAAGTAAGCCTGATGGTACCTACAGGGGCTAAAATTTTGATTCCACCTTATTCCCACTTGGATAGATTGCCTTCGTCAGGAATCTAATCTATGGAATTATGGTGCCTAAATTGATGAGAGACCAATGGATAGATTGCCCTGGATAGGAATCTAGTCCATGGAGTTGTGGTGCCTAAAGTTTTTCATTGTTCATATAGTTTGAGATGTTCCATTGTATTTGTATATGATGAATGCCTCCCTAGTTAAGAGGGAGTGTTGGAAATTGTAACTAGGTTCGGTCTTCATTTAATGTATTTGAGTCATCATGAAATGTACTTGTCAAAATAATAAAGAAAAGAATTTTTATTATTGTAACAATGACTTATTAAAGCATGGGTTTCATGCTTGGGTCATCATTTTATAGGTCAAAATCCCCATTGAGGACTCCTAGGATTAATATTAAGTTTATAGATTCATTCTATATTCAAAGAGACCCTTCTTGGGCTTTTCAATCATGTAAAAAGGTTTACTATTAAGTCAAATATATTTTATATATCCTCCACACCAAGTTAGCCTATAAGAGATCAAGTTGGCTTAAAGACACTAATTCAACCTCACTTGGAGCATATAAATAGAATCAAGTCGAATTCATTTGGAGCATATCATCTCAAGCTAGTTCGATATCCCAAGAGTAGCTGGAGAAGTGCGAATTAAGTTGAAGTGGGTCTAGGGAAGCTAAAGGAAGTACGAGTTTTGGAAAGTATAAGGAGAAGAAGAAAATCAAAATTTTGGTGCCTCTCTCTCTCTGTGTTTTGTGCCCTAGTTTGGGAGATCGAAGTCTTCCAAGTTTCACTAATGTCGGAAGCTACTTGATGCCAGAAGTGTTACATATCATTTTGTCGTTGTCCCTATACTCCCTGTCTACGATACCGGAGGACCTCTATAGTGTACCCGGCATGCTTACCCATCATGAAGAAACCCCTAGTATGTCCCTCTTCATGAGCAAAACAACTCCCATTTGCATCATTTCCCAAAAATATTTTGTTTATCCCATTTTACAATATCGGCGTTAAAGATCTAGGAGGCTGACTTGATGTGGAGTGGAGGTTTGGTTTTTTTAGGGTGAAGAGTCTCAAAGAATAATATTGAAAGGAATAATTTTATTCACTGGGTTTTCCCCTCGAGGGGGGTTTTTCCCTGGCATAGTGCCTAGAACTTGTGTCTCTTGCCTTTTTATATTCATACACCCATAATATGGTAATTTCTTGATGAAAGATAAGATAATAAATAAGTAAAGAAGCCAACACACTCACAAGTAATTATCACGAAAGGAGAATAAAACCCTAATATAATTTCTTTGATTTTCCAACAAAGAGAAGGTGAAAAGGGATATTGATAAGATGTTGGATGCAGAACTTATATTCCTAGTCGATGAGGTTGAATGGATAAGTCCAATTGTCATTCAAGAAATGAAAGACTCCCAAGAAATTTGGGTGTGTGTTGACTATAGGAGCCTCAATAATTCTTGTGTACATGACCCAATCCCCACTCCTTTCAATGTTGAGGTTTTGGACAATGTTGCGGGCAATGAGGCTTATTCTTTCAACAGATGGATTTTTTGGTTATGACCAAGTAGGATTGCAGAAGAAGACAAGAAGAAAATCACCATCACCACATAATGGGGTTCTTATGCATATAATGTCATGTCAATTGGATTAAAGAATGCTCCTACTGCTTTCTCACGATCTATGATAACTACCTTCCAAGAGTGCATTAATAATTTTCTTGAAGTTTACATGGATGACTAGAAAGTTTACAATCTATTAAAGAAACATCCTAGCTTGTTACGAGTTATGTTTGGTATATGCAGTTAACTTCAAATCTATCTAAATTTGAAGAAATGCATTTTTGGTGTCCCCTTTGGAAATTTATTGGGTCACATAGAGTGCAAGGATGCAGTATGTGTAGATCCTAACAAAGTTGTGGTAATATTTAATATGCCACCACCAACTACTATAAAGTGGTTGTGATCAACTTTGGGACATACTAGATATTATTGTAGATTCATTTGAAATTATGCTTTAATCACTGCACCACTAAAGAAGCTTTTAAAGAAATCTGAAAGTTTATTTGGTCTACTGAATGTGATTCTGCATTTAACACTGTCAAAAAAAAACTCGCAAGTGCGCCCATTTTGGTCTATCCCGATTGGAATAAAGAATTACATGTCAATATAGATGCATCTATGATTTTTTTAGGGGTTATCTTGACACAAACAGGAGAGGAAAACTTGGATCATCCCATCTATTTCGCTAGTAGAAAGCTAATAATTATACAACTACAAAAAGAGAAGCACTTTTTATGGTGTACTTCAAAAGTTCAGATACTTTGCCTAATTGTGGGGACCTAAATAGAAGGCTTAGCAACACTCCTTGCCTAGTGGCCAATTTTTTGTGTCATATTCTCTTTTCTCTTGTTAATTTTTATTAATGCCTATATAATAATGTCAAATCATCTTTGAGCATTGAATGATTGAATTAATGGTGAAATATTTGAAGTTTCCCATAATTGTGTGTGTGTTATTGGCTAATTGATATGGGAGGTCAAGAATTAAATTGTAATGGTTAATCATGGAGATAAAGGATTGAATTATAGTATAGACTGAGAAGTGATTGAAGTTGAGTCCGAGTCTACATAAACGTGTAGGAGTCTAGACACATATGATCATCATAGAAAGAGACCATATAGATTTAAGGTTCCTGATCAAATTTTTATTGTTAATCAATGTTAATATTGTTTGGGAGTGGAAACGAGTAAGGAGAGGTTCCATGCATCTGGATTTGGATTCCATAGATAAAAGTTAAAAAAAAAAAAAAAAATAGGACGACATTTTTCCAAATGGGCACAATTCCATCATGCAATTCCATTCCAAAATATGAAATATGACCCATCAAGATCTCCATCAACCCCAAAAACATAGACTTAAGGTTCCAAAAGTTATTCCATTCTGTGAGTAGAGCGAGTTTAACATCAAGAGATTTTCGAATCAATATTAATTATCAATGTTAAGTGATATGAAATGGATATTTGGATATTGTTTTGACCTTTTATAGATTTGAGGTCTCTATTTTAGAGTTTCGCTATTGTTTAAAAAATGAGGTTCAAATAATATTATGAAGGTTTCTAAATGAAGCCGAAGAAATGAACAAGAAGGTATAGAGAAGAACATAAGGGTAAACAATTTATCTACAACTAATAACTAACAAAAAGAAGAACCTGCATTGGTAACTCTAGAATATCTAGCCCTAAGAGTGTGGCATGTTGGTGAGTGAACGCATTGCTAAGGCATTCATGTCATTGAGCAAGTCATAAGTTCAAACCTCATCTTACACGTGTGTCATATAGGGGGGTTGTTCATGTAGTGGAATTGGGTGGCAACAAAAGATATTATGTTAGAGGCCTGGGATAAACATCATTGAAGCTCGATAATGGGTCACAGTTTTACCTCAACAAAATTCTATATGTTCCAAGTTTGAAAATGAATTTTCTTTCTATTTCTTTTTTAGAAAATAAAAGGGAAAGAGTTTCTTTTATTGATGGAAAAGCTTTGGTTTGGGGAAAAGACTCTAGCAATGATAAATCTAGGGTTATCGGAGCTTGTGAAGGAATCCTTTATAAAGTCATTACACAACCTCCTCATGCTTTGGTTCATAAGGAAATAATTCCTATTGAGCTATGGCATAGGAGGTATGGCCATCTACATTAAAAGGTCATCCCTACTCTTAGTCAATTGGCTCATGATATTCCCAATATCAAGTTAGGTCATGAAGGTGTGTGCAAGGTATGCTCTTTGGGAAAACATACAAGAAATCTATTTAATAATAGTGAAACTAGGTCTAAATAAATATTAGACTTCATTCATTCTGATTTTTGTGGTCCCATGTCTAAAAAATCACTTGGAGTTCATCTCTACAATGTGACATTCATTTATGAACATTCTAGAAACACATGGCTCTACCTCCTCGAAACAAAAGATGAAGTATTTGAGAAATTCAAGGAGTTTAGGGCTGAAGTGGAAACCCTAACCGAAAGAAAGATAAAAACTCTAAGTTCTAAAAGTGGTGGAGAATACACCTCTAAGGAATTGATTGCATATTGTAAGGAAGCAGGTATTAATAGGGAGCTCATTTTTCCCTATTACCCAAAACAAAATGGATTGGCTGAAAGGAAGAATAGTTTAATTGAAGAAGGCATTTGAACTATGCTCCTTAATCATGACCTACCAAAATTGCTATGGGGAGAAGCAGCAGTGACAATCGTATACATTCAAAATATAAATTCTCATAGGAGTCTTGATAATACAACACCCAAAGAAGTTTTCACGGGAAAGAATATGACTGCGGATGACCTCTGAGTCTTTGAAAGTCCAGCATACATCCATGTTCTGAAAGACAAGCGAAAGAAGTTGGATTCTACAATTATCAAGGGAATGTTCGTTGGATATAGTCTCTCTTCAAAATTATATAGAATAAACATCAAGGAAGGAAGATATATTAAAGTAAGCAGGGATGTCATATTTGATGAAAATAAAGCATATAAGAAATCAAAAGATATTCCTGTTGATTTTGATGACGAAGAAGTTCCCATATTTGAAGAAGAATAAGTTCATCATGAAAACTCTACTACAAATCTCGAAGAAGAAGGACCAAGTGAGCCTATTCAATCGGTGGTCATCCCAACCATAAGGAAAAGGAAAAATTGGTTGAAAGCTACATTAAAAGATGTTGAAGGAAATGAAGTTGTGAAAGGAACCTTCAAGGAAAGAAAGATACTTAAGAGTTATTTTTGTTATGTTGCATATATGACGAAATTGATTGAAATTGAACCATCTACATTCAAGCCTGAAGTTGCGCATCAAGAGGTTTGGAAGAAATCAATGCAGGAATAATATCAATCCATCATGAAGAATGAGGTTTGGTAAATCATTCCTAGACCTACTAACAAATTAGTTGTCACGTCTAAATGGAACTATAAGATCAAAAAGGTTATTGATGGAAGTATAGACAAGTACAAAGCAAGATTCATTGCAAGGGGTTTCTCTCAAAAGGAGGGCATTGATTATGAAGAAACCTTTGAACCCACAGCATGGTACACTACCATTAGATCATTGGTTTCATTGGCTACTACAATGGACTGAAATATACATCAAATGGATGTGAATGCCGCATTTCTGAATGGACCATTGATGAGTAAGTGTACATTGAACAACTCGAAGGCTTTGAAGTTAATAGTAGGGAGTCTCACGTTTTCAAACTTAAGAAGGCCCTATATGGTTTGAAGCAAGCACCTAAGGCATGGTATGCAAGGATGGATGCATATCTACTTAGAATTGGGTTTGTGAAGAGCTATGTTGATCTGAATCTCTACATCAAGGTCATGAATGATGAGAACATCATTATTCTACTATATGTGGATGATCTATTCATCACAAGTGTGGAGCGAAGAATTCAAGAATGCAAGAAGATGTTTGCAGCTGAATTTGAAATGAAGGATCTAGGACTGATGCTCTATTACTTGGGTCTAGAAGTATGGCAGAGACCTGGGGAGATATATTTTGGGTAAGGAAATTACATCATCAAGTTGTTACAAAAATTCGGGATGATGGATTCCAAACCGATGACTACTCCTATGATCACCAATCTCAAGAGGTTGAGGGACTCTGACTTTAGTCTCGTGGATCCCGCCTCCTATCAACAGTTGGTGGGTTCCCTAATGTATATGGTAAATACTAGGCCAAATATATGTTTTGCAGTAAACATTCTTAGTCAGGCTCAGTTGGAGCCCCGTCATGATCATTGAATAGTTGCCAAAAATATATTGAAGTATCTTTGTGCCACTATATATCACTCCCTAAAGCATGATAGTAAGGAAGTCAATCCCATTGGCTTCACAGACTCTAATTGGGGTGGTAGTGAGAGTGATGGAAGTAGCACTACTGGAGGATGTTTTTGTCTAGAAGTTGTTATGTTCTCATGGATGAGTAGAAATCAAGATCTCGTTGCTTCAAGTAGTGTCAAGGCAGAATATGTCATTGCATGTGAAGTAGGAAAGGAGGTTTTTTGGTTAAGGAAGCTTCTGACAACTTTATTCGTGAAGTCTCTAGGTCCTACTGTGATTAATTGTAACCATCAAAGTTGTATCAAGATGTCTAGAGATCCCATGTTTCATGCTAGAATGAAACATATCAACATTAAATTCCATTTTATTAGGAACCTAGTGCATGATGAGATCATGAAATTAGAGTATTTCTTAACAGATGAATAGGTAGAAAACATACTAACAAAGGCTCTTCCTAACAAGAAGTTTGAGTATCTGAGAAACCTACTTGGTTTGGTAGACATTCCTGATTATATTGATGATAAGGAAATGGAAGATATTTGTTGAGGCTTTCTGAGTGAAGAATTGTTTGGGAGGACATCTAGTCGGCACTTTGTGTTGATGTCTAGGACCCCAACGGGTTGTAGAGCTCTAACCATGGATACACACCTTGCTCCCTGGGTTGGTGGTTAGCAAGTAAGCCTGATGGTACCTAGAGGGGTAGAAATCTTCAGTCCACCTTATTCCCACTTGGATAGATTTCCTTGGTTAGGAATCTAGTCTGTGGCATTCTGGTGCCTAAATTGAGAGACCAATGGATAGATTTCCCTGGACAAAAATCTAGTCCATGGCATTGTGGTGCCTAAATTTCTTCACTGTTCATATAGTTTGAGATCTTCCATTGTATTTTTATATGATGAATACCTCCCTAATTAAGAGAGAGTGTTGGAAATTGTAACTAGGTTCAGTCTTCATTTAATGTATTCGAGTCATCATGAAATATACTTGTCAAAAGAATGAAGAAAATAATTTTTATTATTATAATGATGACTTATTAAATCATGGGTTTCATTCTTAGGTCATCATTATATTATTCAAAGTCCCCATTGTTGACTCCTACGATTAATTTCTAGTTTATAGAGTCATTGTATATTCAAAGAGACCCTTATTAGGTTTTTGGATCATGTAAAAAGGTTTACTATTGAGTCAAATATAATGTATATATCCTCCACACCAAGTCAGCCTATAAGAGATTAATATGGCCTAAAGACACTAATTCAAACTCACTTGGAGCTTGTAAATAGAATCAAGTTGAATTCATTTGGAGCGTCTCATCTCAAGCTAGTTCGATATCCCAAGAATAGCTAGAGAAGTGCAAAGTAAGTCGAAGTGGGTCTAAGGAAGCTGAAGGAAGTACGAGTTTGGGGAAGTCTAAGGAGAAGAAGAAAATCAAACATTTGGTGCCTCTCTCTCTCTCTCTGTTTCATGCCATAGTTTGGGAGATCAAATTCTTCCAAGCTTCACTGATGTCAGAAGTTGCTTGATGTCGGAAGTTGTTGCCTAGTCGATGTTGTTGGAAAGGAGGTCAAAGATATGGGAGGCTGAATTGGTGTAGAGGGAAGGTTTGGTTTTTTTTTAGGGTGAAGAGTCTCAAAGAATACTATTTAAAGGAATAATTTTCTTGACTGGGTTTTCCCCTTGAGGGGGGGTTTTCCCTGGCATACTGCCTACATCTTGTGTCTCTTATTTTGTGATCTTCATACACACATAATATGGTAATTGCTTGATCAAATATAAGTTAATAAATAATTAAAGAAGCCAACGTGCACACAAGTAATTATCAAGAAAGTATAATCAAACCCTAATATAATTGCTTTGATTTTCCAACAAAGAGAAGGTGAAAAGGGAGATTGATAAGATGTTGGTTGCCGAATTTATATTCCTAGTTGATGAGGCTAAATGGATAACTCCAATTTCCATTCAAGATAAGAAAGACTCCCAGGAAATTATGGTCTGTGTTGACTATAGGAGCCTCAACAATGCATGTGTACATGACCCATTCCCCACTCCTTTCAATGATGAGGTTTTGGACAATGTTGCAGGAAATGAGGCTTATTCTTTCACAGATGGATTTTATGGTTATGACCAGTTTAGGATTAAAGAAGAAGACAAGAAGAAAACTACCATCACCACATAATGGTTTTCTTATGCAAATAATGTCATGCCATTTGGATTAAAGAATGCTTCTATTATTTTCTCATGAATTGTGATAACTGTCTTCCAAGAGTACATTCATAATTTTATTGAAGTTTACATGGATGACTAGAGAGTTTACAACCTTTTAAAGAAACATTCTATCTTGCTACAAGTTATGTTTGATATATGCATGCAACTTCAAATCTATCTAAATTTGAAGAAATGCATCTTTTTTGTCCCCTTTAGAACTTTATTGGGTCACATAGAGTGCAAGGATAAAGTATGTGTAGACCCTACCAAAATTGTGGCAATATTGAATATGCCACCACCAACTATTGTAAAGAAGTTGCAATCGACTTTGGGACACACTGGATATTATCATGAATTCACTTGAAATTATTCTTTAAACACTGCACCGCTGGAGAAGCTTTTAAATAAATCTGAAAATTTTATTTGGTCTACTGAATGTGATTCTGCATTTGACACTCTCAAAGAAAAACTCGCAAGTGCACCCATTTTGGTTTATCTCGATTGGACTAAAGAATTCCATGTCAATATAGACGCATCTAGGATTGTGTTAGGGGTTATCTTGACACAACCAAGAGAGGGAAACTTGGATCATCCCATCTATTTCGCTAGTAGAAAGATGAAGAATTATACAGCTACAGAAAGAGAAGCACTTGTTATGGTGTACTTCAAAAGTTCTGACACTTTTCCTAGTGGTGGGGGCCTAAATAGAAGGCATAGCAACACTCCTTGCCTAGTGGCCAATTTTTTGTGTCATATTCTCTTTTCTCTAGTTAATTTTTTATTAATGCCTATATAATAATGTTAAATCATCTTTGAGCATTGAATGATTGAATTAATGGTGAAATATTTCAATATTCCCATAATTGTGTGTGTGTTATTGACTAATTGATATGGGAGGTAAAGAATTAAAGTGTAATGGTTAATCATGGAGATAAAGAATTAGTCTAGACTAAGAAGTGATTGAAGTCGAGTTCGAGTCTACATAAACGTGTAGGAGTGTGGACACATCTGATCATCATGGAAAGAGACCATACATATTTAAGGTTCTTGATCAAAAAAATTATTGTTAATCAATGTTAATATCGTTTGGTAGTGGAAATGAGTAAGGAGAGGTTCCATGCACCTAGATTTGGCTTCCATAGTTGAAAGTTAAAAAAACAAAAAAACAAAAGTAAGATGACCTTTCCCCAAATGTGCACAATTCCATCATGCAATTCCATTCCAAAATATGAAATATGACCCATCAGGATCTCCATTAACCCAAAAAACATAGGCTTAAGCTTCCAAAAGTGGATATTCTATTCTATGAGTAGAACGAGTTTGACATCAAGAGATTTTGGCATCAAGATTAATTACAATGTTAAGTGATCTGATGAAATGGATATTTGGATCTTGTCTTGAACTTTTATGGATTTGAGGTCTCCATTTTAGAGTTTTTCTATTGTTTAAAGAATGAGATTCAAAGAATATTATGAAAGTTTTTAAATGAAGGCGAAGAAATGAACAAGAAGGTCTAGAGAAGAACATAAGGGTAAACGATTTCCCTACAACTAATAACTGACAAAAAGAAGAAACTAAATTGAGGCAACTCTAGAATCTCTAGCCCTGAGGGTGTGGCATGTTGGCCAGTGAACGCGTTGCTAAGGCATTCATGTCATTGAGAAGGTCACAACTTCAAACCTCAACTTACATGTGTGTCGTGTAGGGGGGTTGTGCGGTTACACTTGGACGTTATAGTGTCATCAAACAAGAATCAACCCCATGTCATGTGAGTATGAGGATGGCGCAGCTATCGATTCCATGAGAATATTAAAAACAACTCTAGAATCTATGTATATGATAGTTTGTTCAAAGTTTAATGAAGCAAATAGAGGGGGAGATATAGAGAAAGAGTGATGGAGAAATATAGATCAAATTGATACATTGGTTTGAGTTAAAAGTTGTGAATTGAAATAGGAAAAAGTAAGGCCCTGCATCAAACTTTGGTATCAAAGCACAAGATGCTCTAAGAAAAGACGGAAAATTTTAGATACCCATAAGAGAGTTTGTGTTCTACTATAGTTAAGAAAATTTGTTGAAATTCCAAGCTTAAGATTGCAAATATTGAAAGGTTTCAAGTGAGGTAGACAAAAAAAAAAAATCATATAAATGTAGGCTATATTACATTGAGGCTAAAAAGAACACATCTATCTTCAATTTGTGAAGCTACAAGATGAAGATACAAGTAAATTAGACAAGGAACAAATCTATGTGTTTACAAATCTGCAATAGATTTCCCAAGATAGAGTTTTGCATTTGGATTGAAGGTTAGATCTTTACCAAATGCCTTTGATAAAGAGGCATATTGGATTTGCATGCAAACAATAAAATTTAAAGAGCCAAAATGATGTTCAATTTATGTACAAGAAAAAGAGAAATTTATGCTAGAACTTTTATTCATTGGCTTTGAGGTCAAATATACGTATCGTGAAATGATGCCATGTATTAAGAACCATATCATGGCATGTCAATATTTCTTGCTTCTTTTCAAATGAAAAATACATAATAAAATCTATGGTATGTATAGTCTCTACATATTAGTCTATATCAATTCATAGATAGTGTTTGCACCCTAATTGTTATTGTAAGTGCTTCCAAATTAGCAGAGTTTGTTGCTTACACATGTTTTCCTTCAATACAAAATGACATTGAGGAAATGGATTACCTCATAAAAGGAGTGAGAAGTTGTATGGCTAAAACAAATTATAATTCTAAGGTGTTAGTCCCCAAATCTTAAAGTAGTTTGTTGAAGCAAAGAAACGATAGTATTTGAAGATAGTCCTTGATGATGTATGCTATATTATAGATTATCTAGTTCATGGAAGGAAGATGCATTTTTTTATAGGTCATGTTAAGATACTATAAGATTTGTGATTGTGAAAGAAAAATATAGATATCAAAAGTACAAAGAAAGTAAGATGTTTGCAGATCTAGTGGAGAATGTGTGATTTGTGTTATTTATAAAATTAAAGGAGATGAATTAGTGGTAAGAAGAAGACCTCAAGCTAAAGAAACTTGAACAATGAAGAGTGAGGAGCATATACAAGCTCAAAGAGAAGGTTTAGATGGAATAAGGACCAAAGACACCAACAGATTAGGTTCAAAGGAAGAGATAGAGTAGGTAAGATATTTAGCAGGGTAAAAAAGACTTTTTGGATAAGAAGAGGTACTTTGCAACCTAAAGTGAGAGAAGAAGGTGAGTGAAGTGGAGCTAAGAGGAAAAGGACAATGAGAAAAGGCTTAGTAAAGGAAAGAGCTATTGTAAAGTGAAAAAAAAGTTTGTGAGGATGACACAAAATAATAAGGGTTAGAGGTCACAATAACAAAGGCAGTGATGATAGAGCTAAGAAACATACAAGAACATTTTTAGACTATGGAAATAACCCAAAGAAGAGGAATTAAAGTAGGTTTCGTAAGAGATGAAGAGGAATCGCAAGAGGATATGGTAGTTAAAGAATAACATGAAAGTGTAGAAGAAATTATTTTAAGGCAATCATGAAGGTATGTGTGTTAAGTTAGACATCCCTATCCATGAAAGCAGTCTTAATGTGGAATAATTGATTGATTGAATTTAAACTATGGATAACTGTTTTAAATATGATGAGGTAGCAAATAAATAAAAAGGTCAAGTTTGTTGTTACAAGATTGAAAGGACATGCTTTAGTACAGTGGGATAGTATTAAATATGACAAAAGAAAGAGAGGCAACCAAAATATCACATCATGGGATAGAATGGTAGCTAAGTTAAATTATAAATTCATACCAAAGAATTAATACACATAATTGTTTAGAAAACTTCAAAATTTGAGAGAAAATGAAATGAGTGTGAAAACTTATATAAAACAAATTTACAAGTTGACTATAAGGGTAGGTCACATAGAACAAGACATGGAAAATGTAGTAAAGTATTTAAATGGTATAAAATTCAACATCCAAGGTGAGATTAAATTATTATATCCAAGAACAATGGAGGAAGCTTATCAACTTGCACTCAAAGTAGAAGAAAAATTGTCTAGGAATAAACTCAATTTTCATGAGGAAAAAGTAGTTATTTCAAAGGCAAGAGGAAACACGGTGACATCAACTCAATTTAGGTTTACGAAGGAAGAGATTGAAGTCCTCCATGTCAATGTGAAATTTTAAGAAAAATTCATTCATACAAAAAATAACATCACATTTCGAAGGTGAATATTTTTGGTTTAAGTGTTTTAAATGCAATAAATATGGTCATAGATCTTATAAATATCCAAATTTTCTACATGAAGATCATACTAATGAGATTATACAAGCTAGAAATGAAGAAAGTGTATTATCATCATTTTTATGAAAAGTATACTTCTCAAGTCAAGCAAGCAAATTAAAAAGAAAATACAAAGGAAAGCATTGTTTGGAACTATGTGCAAGTCAAAAGGTAAGTGTTGCAAAATGATTATTGATGCCAGTAGTATAGATAATTTAGTATCTCTATAGATGGTTGAGAAATTGAGTTTTGAAAGTTTTTCTCATCTTACACCTTATAAAGTGTCATAGTTGCACAAAGGACATCATATTTTACTAAATAAGCAATGGAAAATAGAGTTAAATATAGCTAGTTATCAAGATGAGGTGTTTTGTGATCTAATCATCATTTATGTTTGTCATGTTATATTGGGAAGAGATTCACAATCTGAAAAAGAGCAATTAATGATGGGAGAAACAATACCTATACTTTTAAAAAGGATTGTGAGGATCTCTGGTTGTAACCATTGAACGCTGAAGGTGCGACAACATAAATTAGCAATCAAGTATTGATGATGAGTAAGAAGGATTTTTAATTTTTTATTTTAGACTTATGTGATCCATATTATTTTGAAGAATGTCTTTCAGATTAATCACATCATTAGCTATTGGTCGATGTTTTGAACCATATAATTTGGTTCATCTTTGTCCTGAGGATGAACCACATTAGATGGTTTGAAATGTCGACCAACAATTGATGATGTGATTAATCCAAAAGGCATTCTAAAAAAAATGAATTTTTAAATCAAGAAAAATGAGAGGAGGCAAAATATGTATTGCTTAACAAGACAAGAACAATTGTTGTAGAACTTGATATAATTGATTTGTCTTTATAAATTAAATTTTATTAAATGAGCATGAGCGTTGAAAATGCAACAAGAAAATATCAGTTTGACTTTGCCTTGGTCAAACTAGAGAAAAATTGAATTTCCATTTCAGTAGAAATCTTGGACATAGTTAAATGAGGTGACATGGCTTTTGTCACTTAGTTAACTCAATTAATTCAAGTTGGAGGCCTTGAGTTTAGATAAGCATGAGTGATTGTTAATTTATAGCAATCTAATTCAGTTAAATTGAGTTATTGTCAGTTAAACTAGTTCTAATTGTTAGAGGAACTAGTGGAAGGTAAAGTTGTGCAATGTGACTTTAGTCACACCCAGTGATAATCCAGTTAACTAATCAATCATCCCAAAATAATTGTTGCATGTAGAGAATTCGAGTTACCCCGTTGAGATGGAGATTCCAAGGCAGTGTACTATCAATTGTAGACTATTCTAATGTGTACAAGTGGTGCATGCAATCATAGATTAGCCTAAAGGAATTGTGCAATTCAAATTGAGGAATTTCCAAATTAATAGGGGCCTAATTCCTCAAGGAACGGTGCAAGGAAATAGGAGCTCAAAGGGATTGAAAATTGGTTAAGTGTTGACCGGAGTCAGTTAGTCAGGAAAAGGGATAAACTATACACTTGCAGGTTGTGTTAATGCTTGAGCAAGCATAAGTATTCATCTCTTTTCTTTGGTTAATGTAATATAGATAAGAAGGGGTTTTGAGCAGTTTATTTCCCCTAGATAAATCTTTGTGTATGTGTTATGTTTCGTTTTGAATATTTATGATTTGTGTTCTAGATTGTGAATTGCATTCCGTAGAGCAATAGAGTAGCTTTGAGTCTTTTGATTTAGTAAATATCATTAGAATTTTTAGATCTACACACAATTTATACATGTTATCAGAGCAAGATTCACACTAGAGCAGAAATTTCGAGTTTGGTTCTCAGTAGAATCAAATTTGCAGTTTAGTTTTGTAGGATCTCTTCATATTTAGGAAGATTAGCTTCAACTATTTGAGGCTAGAGTATTTCTTGGAAGGTGCCTCTAATGTCATTGCATGGAGGCAGTATTGGATGACAATGGATTGTTGGAATATGTCAAGGCAAACATTCCACAACCACCTTCAGCAAATGTCCAGGACCTGTCTCAATGGAAGAAATATGTGGCCAAGGCAAGGAGAATTATCTTTTAGGGAGTAATGGATCACATTGTCTCAAATATCCACAGAAAAGATACCCTGTTCACAATGTGGAAAGCACTGACAAAATCGTTTGAGAACAATAGTGACCACAAGAAGTAAGCATTCAAGGATAAACTTCAAAATATCAAGATGTAGAAGAATGACTCCATACCCCAGTATATGAGAATTTTCACACAATTTCATGACGAAGAATGATTTGGTAATCCTAGTGCTTCTATGCCTTCCTAAGAGCTAGCACAATTACCAAGATTCGGTGAACGGGGGGGGTGAAACTACCAAATTAGGAACAAATTTGGTATGATTTCGTATAGGAGGAAATAAGGTGGTCAACCAGAGATGGGACTTCATCCAAGGGCGAGGATGAGGAAAAATATACATTGGTTGGAAAGGAAAAGAAAGGGAAAGGGAAGAAATCCCAATCTAAATCAAAATCCAGTCAAGGGGGCAAGAATAAAGACTTGTCCAAAATTAAGTGCTTCAATTGTCATGAATTTGGGCATTATGCCATAAAGTTTCCACACAAGAAGACAAACAAGAATACCTTAGGAGGAGGAGCAAGTGAAGCCTTGGCTTCATAATTCTATCTTGACTTTACTCTCATTACATGCATGGCCAACATAGTGATGAAGAGTGTGTGGTACTTGGACAGTGGTGCCTCATTCCACATGACGGGGAATAAATATTTTTTCAATGGCTTGTAGGAGAAAGACTTGCATATGCACATCATGATGGGGGATGATGGAAGGTATAATGTGATTTGGATTGGTACAAACACCTTTTAGAGGGAGTCAGGCTCCCCCCTCAAGCTCAAGGATGCCATGTTCATTCCGGGTCCAAAGAAAAATCTCATCTCTTTTGCAGTTTTGGAAGACTATGGTTATGATGTGATCTTTAGCAAAGGAAAGGCATTCCTAATACACATAGCCATAGGACAGATGAAGTATATTGGGCTTTGTGTCAAGAACATGTATAAGCTAGATGTGGAAGAATGTACAGCATTAAGCACTAAGGCAGAGAAGGTTCAAAGTCGTGATGTCAGTGAACTATGGCATAGAAGACTTGGCCATTTTCATCATGGATCCCCAATATTTTGCAGAAAATAACCACAAACCTCCCCAAAAGAGCACTCGAGCATAAATATGTGTGCAAAGGATGAACTTTAGGGAAGCACACAAAATCCACTTTCCATGATCGGGACAACAAATCATATGTAGTCCTTGAAAGGATCCACTCTGATGTCTGTCAGCCTTTCTCAACAGCCTCCACTACTAGGAATAAATATTTTTTTATCTTTGTAGATGATTTCTCATGAAAGTGTTGGATCTTCTTCATGCAGAAGAAAATCAGACATTCTCTGAGTTCATTGAATTCAAGGCACTAGTTAAGAAAGAAAGTGGCAAGAAGGTGAAGGCTCTCAAGAGCGATAATGGAGGTGAGTACATCTCAAATGATTTTAAAAAAAATTGTGTAAACAAAGGAATTCGTCGGGAGTTGATAGCACCCCACAACCCACAGTAGAAAGGGGTGACTGAGAGAAATAAATGTAGCATTGTGGAAGTTGCAAGAGCTATGTTGCATGACCAAGTCCTACCACTGCATTTGTGGGCAGAGGCATGTAACACAATAGTCTATTTGCAAAACTAGAGTCCTCGTCAGATTCTGGGCATGATTACACCGAAGGAGGCTTTCTCAGGGAGAAATTCAAATGTGTTGCACTTTAAGATTTTTGGAGCCTCTATCCACTACCATGTCTCCAAAGAATCAAGGAATAATCTCAAGCCAACAACAGAGTTGGGGGTATTTGTGAGGTGCATAGAAATGCCTCACAACTACCATGTATACTTTCCATCCCTCATAATGATAGTTGTACAAAGGGATGTGAATTTTGATGAGGAGAAAGTGATGCAGTGCTCTCTTGAGAGGGAGATTCAGATTCCACTAGGTGGTGAGGTTTTAGCTCCAAAGGAGGAACCTCAATAATTTGTGGAGTAGCCACAAAATGAGGATTAGAGAGTGGAGACAACCACTCAAACATAACCATCCAGAGAAGCTAGGAAAAGAACCAAGGAAGCTGAGAGATTATTACATGATGCTAGAGACAATGTGGGAGCACCCACTTCACAGCGTCGGTAGAGAAGGTCACTTGATTGGTACACTAGCTACATGGATATAATGACTAAGCTTGTAGATACTAAGACATCCTCTTTCGAGGAAGTAGTAGAGAAACATGTATGGGTTGATGAAATGGTGGAGGAATATGATTCCATTGTAAAGAACAGTGTTTGGGAAGTGGTCCCAAGACTAGCAAATAAATCAGTTGTGGATTCGAGATGGATCTTCAAGGTAAATCATGCACCATATGGAAGCATAGAGAAGCATAAGGCCATATTTTTGGTGAAAGGATTCCCTCAAGTTAAGAGCATTGACTATGAGGAGACCTTTTCTCCTATAGCAAGGTATTCATCCATTAGATCAATTATTGCATTGGTTGCATAGATGTGGTGGAAGATCCACAATATGGATGTAAAAACAACATTCCTCAATGGATTTTTGAGGAAGAGGTGTACATTGAGAAACCGGAAGATTTTGAGACCTTTGATCAAGAGTCGCACGTGTGAAAATTCAAGCGAGTGTTGTACAATCTCAAGCAAGCACCCCGTGCATGGTACACCAGGATCAATAACTATCTCACTGGGTTTGGCTTCACCAAAAGTGAAGCAGATGCAAACCTTTATCATATCTTGGTTGAAGGAAAATTGTTGATTACTATCTTATATGTTGATAATTTTATCTTAACCAGTGATGAGAAGTTGATCAGATTTTGCAAACACCTTTCAAGAGAACTTGAAATGAAGGACATGGGACTCATGCACTACTTCCTTGAATTGGAAGTATGGAAAGGAGATGGGGAACTATTTGTCTCTCAAGGAAAATATAAAAATTAGATATTGAAGAGGTTTCACATGGAGAGTAGAAAACACATGGAGACTCCTCCAGCAACCAGTTGGAGGAAAGAGGATGCCACTTCAGGTGAGGAAGTGGAGGCTACCATTTATCGGAAACTTGTGGGTTCACCAATATATCTTGTGAACACACAACCAGATATGTGCTATCTAGTCAACCAATTGAGCCTAGTTATGGTTAGGCCAACCAAATTATCTTGGAAGGTAGTTAAGTATGTTCTATAGTACCTCAGAGACACTACCCAGTTTGGAGTATGGTACAAACAGACAAAGGGAGTGAAGCTATGTGGCTTCACATATGCAGATTAGGTGGGGATTCCATCATGCCAGAAGAGAACATCAGGATGAATTTTCAGTGTTGGGTTAGCATTTGTTTCTCGGTACAACAAGAAGTAAATATATGTGGCACTCAGCTCAGCAGAAGCAGAATACATGGATGCCACTCAAGCAGCATGTAAGGTGATCTGGATGAGATATATTATTGTGGGATTGTTTGGTCATATGATGGATCCAACTGTGATCTACTATGATAATACGAGTTGCATCAATCTCTCTGAAAATCTTGTATTTCATGATCGATCCAAGTATATAGATATTTGGTATCACCGTCTATGGGATTGTGTGCATAGGCAAATAATGTTGTTGGAATACATTCCTATAGAGGAACAAGATGCAAATATTTTGATTTATCAAGAGGAAAGTTTGAGTTGCATAGTGGCAAGAGAGTGGTGAAAAATAATCCCTTTCTTGCTAAAAGGGAGTGCTGAAAAATGCAGTAAGAAAATCTCAGTTTGAATTTGCCTTGGTCAAACTAGAGAAAATTTGAATTTCCATTTCAGCAAAAATCTTGGAGGTAGTTAACTAAGCTTACATGGCTTTTTTTCACTCAGTTAACTCAATTAATTCAATTTGGAGGCCTTGAGTTCAGATAAGCATGAGTGATTTCTAATTTGTAGTAATATAATTGAGTTAAATTGAGTTATTGTCAGTTAAACTAGTTCTAACTATTAGAGGAACTAGGGGAAAGTCAAGTTGTGCAGTGTGACTTCAGTCGCACTCAGTGATCATCCAGTTAACTAGTCAATCAACCCAAAATAATTTCTGCATGCAAAGAATTCGAGTTACCCAGTTGACATGGAGATTCCAAGGCAATGTATTATCAGTTGTAGACTATTCTGGCATGTACAGGAGGTGCATGCAATCAAACATCAACCTAAAGGAATTGTGCAATTCAAATTGAGGAATTTCCTAATTAATAGGGGCCTAATTCCTCAAGGAACATCGCAAGGAAATATGAGCTTGGAGGACATGAAAATTTTCTAATCATTGGCCAGAGCCAGTTAGTCATGCAGAGGAATAGATTATACACTTGCAGGTTCTGCTCAAGCTTGAGCAAGCATATGTATTCATCTCTATTCTTTATTTAATGTAATACATATAGGAAGGGGTTTTGAGAAATTGCTTTCCCCTAGATAAATATCTGTGTATGTGTGATGTTTCCTTTTGCATGTATATGATTTGTGTTCTAGATTGTGAATGAATTTCGTAGAGCAGTAGAGTAGCTTTGAGTCTTGTCATTTAGTAAATTTCATGAGCAATTCAAATCTACACATAATTTATACAATGAGAATATGATAAATAATTATTTTTCCAATGAAGTGGTGATGAGAAGAAGTATAGATCAATCAAAGCAATTGATTGTAGAACATGATTTTCTAGAAGAAGTCGTGATGAAAGGAAATTTTGAGGAAATTTTAACTAGTGAACTACAAGAGAATGAAAATAAAAATGTCGTTTTAAAAGACACCAAGAGGTTTTTATGTGAGGAACATCAATTTTATGTTGAAAATAATATAAGAAAATATTGTTGCAAGCAGATTGTGGAAGAGAAATTATATGTGAGAAAGGAAGAGTAGAAACAAGTGGCTTGGATACAAGACCATGCATATGAGGCACATAATGAGGTAGAAAATTGAACATATGTGGAATAAAGGAAGAAAAGATGAAAGAATGAGAAGACAAGTTTCTTTCAAGTTTCCATGGAAGTTATCTACATGGAATTCATTTTATGTTTGGAAATGGGTTTAAAAAATATAATAAACAAAGAGTTTTCTTTACTATGTTTACTTCATGTGTAGATGTGATCAGACAAGACAAGGAGGTATTGAAGATAAAAAAGTCCAAAGATGAGTAATGAGAATAATTTAGTTATACATAAGGATTGTTATGTTTTTGTAATAATCAAGTTCAAGAGGAAGTCAAGTTTCAATATGGCAACGCTAAAGTACAATCAAGAAGAAAAGTAGGCCCACATATAGGAAGCAGACCTTCGGACCTAGGAAAAGATTATTTTAAGATGAAGTATTATATTTTGTAGATTCACTTGAATTTATTGAAGAACTCATGGACAAGACTCCATGAAAATTTTATCTTCCTTGGGAGTCTAATGCAGGAACATCTTTTAAAATTGTAATTTTCCTTAAGTTTGTAATAGGTTCTAGAGGGTTTATAGAATGGTCCACATAGGGAGGAGTTTGTTTTCTTAAAAATTCCATATAATGTAACAAATATGCTATTTTAAGCATGTAATTAGAAAAAATGAACAATTTTAGTGAAAAATAGAATTTATTATTATTTTGGAGGATATGAAGCTATTCTAGAGGTTCAAGATAGTTATCCTCTTTGTTTATATAAATGAGCTAATGTAAACGTGAAAAAGTCAATTTCAGTTGGAGAGAGAGAAAGGGGGAAAAACGCATATGACATGTGTGAAATGTGTAATAAAGAAGGAGATTGATGGTTTTAATCAAATATAAGTTGCATGGCTAATTTCTTGTTTAATATTCTTCTCTCTTTGGTTACTTTATATCAATGCCTATCCAAGAATCTTGAATTATCTCTAAGCATTGAATGATTGAATTAATGGTGAAATCTTTCAAGTTTCTTGTCATTATGTGTGTGTGTGTGTGTTTGTTATTGACAAATTGATATGAGAGGTCAAGAATTAGAGTGTAATCATTAATCATTGATATAAAGGATCAAATTATAGTCTATACTGAGAAGACTCAAGTTAGATTCTATTCAGAGGTAGAGGAGTACAGACATATCCAAATCATTGTAGAAAGAGACCATCCAAATTTAAGGTTCCAATTCATGGTTCTATTGTTAATCAAAGTTAATATCATTTGTGAGTGGAAACGAATAAGGAAAGGTTTTATGAATCTAGATCCAACTGCCCTAGTTGCATCTAGATCCAAATGCAAGAATTGAAGGTTTTAAAAAAGAAGAAAATGAAAATCTTGGATGAACTTGGTCCAAATTGGCATAGATTCATCATGAAATTTCATTTCAAAATATTGAATATGTCCATATGGGATTTCCATCAGACCCAATGACCCAAAATTAAGGTTCAATAGTTGATATTCCATTCTATGAGTGGAATAGGTTTGATGTTAAGATTTTTTGGCACTAGGATTAATTAGGGTGTTAAGTGATTTAGTGATCTAGATATCTAGATATGGTTGGTCTTGACCTTTTATAAAGTTTGGGGTTTCGATTTTGGAGTTTCGCCACTATTAAAATAATGAGATTTAAAGAAGATTATGAAGCTTTTCAACTAAAGGCTGTGAAATGAATGAGAAGTTTTAGAGGAGAACATAAGGGTAAATGGTTTCTCTACAACCAATAACTGACAAAAAAAATTAGCCTAAGGTAAGTCTAGATTCCTTGTATATGATAGTTTGGTTGAAGTTTAAAAGAGTAGATAAAGGGGAGGAATATAAATACAAAGAGTAATGGATAAATATATAATCATTGGATTAGTTTTAGTTCAAAGTTGAAAATTAAAATTGGAAAAAGTAAGGTCCTACATCAAGTATGCTTTTCAATTAAATATTATATTTTGAGTATTAACTTCTACATACCTTAGCCCCAAGGGTTAGCTCAATCGGTCAAGTTCCCATTACTAAAAGTGCCTCGTTAATGGGAGGTCACAAGGTAAATTCTCATTGATGCCCTTGGGGTTAGGCTCTGCTAATATGCCAGCGGGCAGTGATCCCTTCAAGTCAATTTGCCCAGATATTTCCTTGGGAAAAAAAACTTCTACATACCTTGAATTTTTCATTCAACTACTCATCCTTAGAATGTTGAGTTTGAACTAGCCATTGAAATTCCTTACTCATTCCTATGACATTCAAAATGTACACAAGAAACTTGCAAAAAATGCTAACCATGACCTCCGGCTTCTTATTACACATATGTGATAACCTCGAGTTAAAAGTTTATTTAATAAAGTTAATAAGGGCATAATAATACTAAGGTCATGGGACACGTATTCCAAGCTGAATGTTGGGAAAAACATCCTAGTGGGTGTTTATTTTTTTTATTATGGCTAAGGAAATTTTTAAAGGCTTCAAAAAGAAAAGAGGCATTAATTAGCATTTTTATTTATGAAAATAACGGAAAATAGGAGAAAAGGAAGGTGAGAGGTCACATATTTGCATGAGAAGAAAATTGAATAAAAAATGGAGGAAATTGAAGAAAATAGAGGCCTCTTTAATAAAAAGGCTTCTAAGAATCAGTTCACAGCTTTTGTTGGTTGGCTTTTTGACAGTTCAATTTTGGAGCTCTCTCTATTCTCTCTATTCTCTCATACTCTTGCACACCTAGATAATTCTTGTAGCACTCTAGCATTGGATAAAGAAAGAAAAGGAAGGTGAAAGGTCACATATTCGCATGAGAGGAAAATTGAAGAAAAAATGGAGGAAATTGAAGAAAATAGAGGCCACTTTAATAAAAAGGCTTCTAAGAATCAGTTCATAGCTTTTGTTGGTTGGCTTTTGGACAGTTCAATTTTGGAGCTCTCTCTATTCTTTCTATTCTCTCATACTCTTGCACACCCAGATAATTCTTGTAGCACTATATCATTGGAGAAAGAAAGGAAAGGAAGGCTAAGGAAGGACAAGGAAAGCAAAGGACAAGCAAGGAAAATTTGGATCAGGCAGCTTCAGCAGTAATACTTGCAGGTAGTAGGTTGTGTGTGTGATTTCCTAGCTGGTTTATGGATGCATGGTACATGAATGTATGTATTTGGTTCTCTTTCTTTCATTGGCATGGGTTTTACTAGGTGGTCTCAAGAAAATTCCCAAGGGCCTAGGAATCCCTTAACCAGTTTTAGCAGGATTATATATGTGTGTGTGTGTGTGTGTGTGTGTGTGTGTGTAATTCGATCATTATATTTTTTCATCCATATTGATGCATTTGGAGTGGAAAAAGTTGAGGAATCAGCTCACAGGAACGTTTTTACTGGTGGGACCCAATTTAGCGAAACGTGGTCTGAAACCTTCTGGGAGCATTTTGAGGCATCAAACAATGTTTTTTGGGGGTAAAACTTTTTTTATTTAGCTCCACACCTTTTCATGTTATTCTACACATAGAGACCTTTCCAATGGTGCAAGAACCTCGTCAATCGGAGTTTGTATGCAAAAGCTATGCCACTCATAATTTGACCTTCTTGTTTTCACACCTATACTTTGGGAGGATGTCGCGTCAGCCCCCATTAGTCATGGAAAAGGGGCTAGCCATGTGTTTATGATGTAAAATTATTTAGAAGAATCTATTTTGTAACTCTAGTTAAGAGTTGATGTAGTCAAACTTAACCGCTAGTAGGCTATCATGTTGTGTTATAACCAGACCACTAAGAGGAAGAGGCATTCCATTATTTCAAGAGAATTTTGTTCCATATTGAGCAAAGATAGCTAGGAGAGATAGAAGGTAGAGCACACAGAGAGGATCTATGCACTGTAGCAACCCACATGCCACATGCATTACTTCTTTGTACCTGCGGCCATACTTCCAAACAGAGAAAGAGAGCGAAGTGGCCTCACCTTCTAGTTGGGTTTTCTCCCGAAAGGGTTTCCCATAGAGCATATCTTGTGTCCTCTGTGTGTGTACACTTATCGTGTCATTCTCTACTTTTCTACATAATTTTCATTCGCGTGCATGCATTAATTACCATTCAATCCATAGATATTAAAGTTTAATAAACTGTAATAGTGTTATGTCCCTATACTACTAGTGTAACCCCTTATTTTTATTAGTACAACCCCGTTATTATATTGTTGTGCCCATGTAGTCCCCATATTTTTATTATTGTGCCTCATAGAATCCCACTATTGTTATTATTGTGCCCTTACATTATTATTGTTATGTTGGCGCTCATTATATTATGACCCCTTAGACTCCTATATATAGAAAGGAGGTATTGTCATTTGTATCATCGAAGAATTATTCATTTTTGTAATGTAAAGGAGGTTTCCCCCTCGAAGAGGCTGAATTCTAAGGCTTTTATCTCTCTTTTCTATCTTTTGTGAGCTGGTTTCATAACATTTGGTATCAGAGCTTTCGATTCTAGGGTTTCGTTGCTCCAAACAGGTCATCGTGGCATTTGCGCTATAACTTTTTTTCTATGACGTTTCAAATGCTAAAACAAAAAGCCATTTGGGTTGAAATCATTCTGAACCTTGGGTCCAAATTTCATAGCTTTCCATGCTATATTTGCAGAGATATGATCTAAGGAATTTGGTATTTTTTCAGACTCCCGAATTACATTTGAAACAGGTGACCTTGGGAAAGTCATCATAACTTTTGTTTTGAGCATCAGATTGCAATTTCATCAGAAGTTATAGAAAGAGGATGGATTGTAGTTTCTTGTAGATATTTTTTAGACCTGAAGGTCAAAAAAGTGACACGTGGCACTTCGTACAACTTCGCTCTTCTGAAAAGGTATATAATCAGGTCATCTTGGGAGATTGTATATAACTCTTCCTTGGAGAATCCAATTTGGATCAGACTGGTCACATTGGAAAGAGGACGCAGAGGGTTACTACAGGTAGCAATTTCAGAACTTAAAGATCTAAAATTACAGAGTTATAGTTGTTTCAAGAACAAGCTCCTAAAATCAAGAAAAGGCGAGATGGGGAAGTTTGATGGCAAGGATCTGGTAAATTGGATACTACAGATGGTGAAATATTTTTATCTACATGGTGTACCACTATTACAAAAGGTATGTATTGCATCTTCATACTTAGAACAAGATCAATTTTTATGGTATAAAGGGCTTTGTTCTCGTAAACAACTTGTTACATGGTCAATTTTCACAGAGGAAATTATAGCACATTATGAGAATACAAAGTGGAAAGAAAAATTATTGAAACAAGGAATTCTACCCCTCACAACTATAAAGATGGAAGTTTTGTTCTCCTAGCCTTCCACAACCTACAAGGGTTACACCACAACAATTGGAAAAAAAGGAGAAAAAGGGCTTTGTTACAATTGTGATAGCAAATGCACTAAAGGTCATAAGTGTGCTGAGAAGAAATTATTTTAAATAGAGTATGAATAGGATTAAGAAAAGGATCAAGAAACATCAAAAGAAGAGGATATATTCCAGGACCCAACCCCAGAAAAAGAAGAAATGAATCTGACCATATCTTGTAAAGCATTGGCAAGAATTACCACTCCTCAAACTCTCAAGATAGAAGGACATATCAAGAAGAAAAAGGTTCAAGAAGTGAAAGATCACATCGAGAATCAAGAAATGAATCCAACCATATATTGTAAAGCATTAGAAGAAATTACCACCCCTCAAACTCTCAAGATAGAAGGACATATCAAGAAGAAAAAGGTTCAAGCAGTGAAATATCACATCGAGCATCAACAACAAGTTCTCCAACTTTTAAAGGATAACTCCACTTTGGTAAATCGAATCAAACAACAGGTAGATCAACATCGTAGTGAAAAATGTTTTGATGTAGGTGATTGGGCATCTTTACTGCTACATCTTAAGCAAGCTATTTATGAGAAGGAAATGTTGGCAATACTACATGCACTTAAGAAATGGTGACCTTACCGAATGGGAAGACACACCAAGGTAAAAATGGATCATGGTAGTCTTAAATACTTTTTAGAACAAATATTATCTTTAGAAGAACAAAAAAAATGGGTCACAAATATGTTGGGTTATGACTTTGATATCATCTATAGAAAAGGGAAGCAAAATTTTGTTGTAGATGCACTCTCAAGAAAGGATGAGGATGTGGAAGCATTGCTTTGTGCTATTTCTATTATCCAACCAGATTGGATAAACGAAACAAGGGATGAATGGAAGAAGGACGAATAAGTATGACCACTTATTCAAAAGTTGCAGAAGATCCCAATTCAAACAATATTGCCAGAACTTGAAGAGGAAGGAAAAATCATATTGGAACCTAGAGAAGTCATAGAAACAAGAACCCCACAGCTAAGAAATCGATCAATTTCAGAGTATCTGATCAAGTAGAAGAACTTACCTGCTAAAGATTCCACATGGAAGGACAAAATTTTTATACAGAAGCATCAAAAATTGCTCAAGCGTTGAGGACAAAACTTTTTGAAGGAGAGGGGCATGTTAGGCCCCTATACTACTAGTGTAACCCATTATTGTTATTAGTACAACCCCCTTATTATATTGTTCTACCCATGTAGTCCCCATATATTTACTATTGTGCCCCATAGAAGCCCACTACTATTATTATTATGCCCTTACATTATTATTGTTATGTCAGCTTTGATTATATTATGACCCCTTAGACTCCTATATATAGAAAGGAGGTATTTTCATTTGTATCATCTAAGAATTATTCATTTGTGTAATGTAAAGGAGGTTGCCCCCTCAAAGAGGCTTATTTCTAAGGTGTTGATCTGTCTTTTCTATCTTTTTGTAAGCTGGTTTCATAACACTTTCATTTCATGTGCTTGTTGCATTTGATTGATAATTGATTATGGTTGTAGTAATGTTTCCATGGAGAATTTGATATTGACTTTGTGAAATGTATTTTTCATGAGTATGTGACTTGTTGCATATGGGCTATATGTCATCTACATGATTGATTTTATGTAACCTACTTACATCCTTGTATGTTAGGTTACATTCTTGAATATTTGATTACATGTATCAGTTTTGTAGGTTGATCACAAGAATTTATCGCTTATGCTCGATTGCATGCATTTACACATAGGTGTAGTTAATTAGACATTGCTTATGCATGCTATTGGTTGCATGTGGCAATGTGTACAATGGCGTAATGTTGTTGTCATGCATGAGGTCATAGCATGCATTGTTGATATGGCCTTGCATTGATGACTAGACCCTAGCTAGAGTGATGCTATGCGTTAATACATTTATTTGTGTATGTCTATATGTTGTTATGATTATGCTATACATGTATCACGCTGATTTGGAGATCTTGCAGACAAGGTATCGTCCCCTAGCTATACTAAGGTATGTCGATTTAATGTGATTTGCTTTATCTAACATATTATGCATCATAGGAAGAAATATCAAATGGCTAGCAAGATGGTTGACTACAAAGAGTCTCCCTACAAATATGAAGAGCGGTATGGTGTTGGGAATCCTTCTGGAGAAGCTTAAAGGAAGAGATAAGGAGTTGTAAGGCAGATAATGACCAGATCATAAGGCACAAGAGAAACAGGCAGAGGTTAATGTTATACTTCTTCAGATTTTGTTAGAATTGCAGCAACAAGGGCCACTTCGGATCAACAATGGACATGAGGATGGAACTAATGGGGCATATGGCAGTAGGTCTCCTAGTAGACATAGGTTGGATATATATGATACAATGAGAGATTGCAAGTTGTTGAACACTCTAGATAGGAGGGGCGATGAGTACAAGTATTATTCTAGTTTTGGTTCTGATAGACATCATGATCGTCATCGCTATCATCCTTATAGGAGGAATGATAGGGGATACTTGCCAGATGAATTCAAAAAAGAAAAACCACCTACTTTTGATGGAGATGTGAAGAAGTCAGAAGATACAGAGGCTTGGTTACTCGGGATGAACAAATTATTTGAGTTGCATGAGTATACAGATAACATGAAGGCCAAAATAGTTTATTTCAACTTGAAAGGTAAAATAGACATCTAGTGGGAAGATGTTAAATGGGCTAGACACATCGGGAAGGATGACCTAAGTTGGTGGGAGTTCAAGAGACTTTTCAAGAAGAAGTACTTGTTAGAGAGGTACTATGATAATAAGACTAAAGAATTCTATGAGCTAAAGATTGGATCAATGACAGATGAAGAGTACACAATAAAGTTTTTGGAGCTATTAAGGTATGTACCGTATCTTACTGATGAGAAGGCTAAAGTTCATAGATTTTTCTGTGGTTTGCCATTAGCATTTAGAGATCGGATTGAGTATGATGAGCCTCGGTCACTTGAGGAATTCATTAGGAAATTGAAGCATTGTTATGAGCAGTCAAAGCATAACAATGAATCCCATCAAGGATGGAAAGGGAAGGACAAAGGTAAAGGTAAATGGCAACCTAAGAGAACAAGGCCTCAAAATGCAGATGGGAAAGAAAATGTGGCATCGCAAAAGAGATTTAATGAAGCTAGATAGGGACATGGGTCACAAAAACAACAACAACAACATAAAGGTGAAGCTACTAGTTAGTGGGAGTGTTGGAAATGCCGTGAGGAGCCCCTTAGGAGAGATTGTCTGCAGCGTCATGGTAGTGGGCCTAAGATATACAGTGCACAGGAGGCGCAGACTGTTGGGGATGTTGGCCAGATTATTCCTCATATTTATGCAGCCGTGGACAATAGGCAGGTAGAACACCAGGCATCTATCATTAAGATGGACGGTAAGCTTTGTGATCAAGTTATTTCTATTTTGATTGACCTTGGATCTAATTATAGACATGTTAATCCTGAATTGGTGGATAAGTATGGTGTGAATAAGGAATTGCATATAGAGTCTTGGTTAGTGTAATGGGTTATAGATACAAAGAAGCAAGTTCATCATTGGGTAAGAGCTTGTGCATTTGACTTGAATGGTATGCCTATCGCAGCACATTTAAATGTATTACAGTTGGGATCATACAATATGTTGTTGGGCATGGATTGGTTGTATCTACATAGAACCAAGGTAGACTTCTATGACAAAGCTATTGAGTGTGTTGATGACGATGGGGAACCAACAATCTTACAGGGTAAAAAGAAATCCACATGAGTTAAGATGGTGACAATTATGCAAGCAAATTGTACTCGCATGAAGGGGTGCAAGCTATTTGTAGTACACATTTCTAGTGATAAGAGTAAGGAGGTTGAGGATGCAGATGTGTTGAACAGGTATCCAATTTTGTAACAGTTTCAGGATGTATTCCCTGAGGACATTATAGAGTTGCCACCTCATAGGGAGGTAGACTTTTCTACCGAGTTACTGGGAGGGGCAACTCCAACATCAAAATCACCTTATAGGGTGAGCACACCTAAGTTGGTTGAGTTAAAGGAAATGTTGGATAAGGGATACATTAGGCTAAGTGTATCACCTTGGGGCACACCGATCTTTTTTGTGAGGAATAAATATGGTACTCTTAGATTATGCATTGATTACAAGTAATTGAACAAAGTAACTATCAAGAACAGGTACCCTTTGCCGCGGATTGATGACTTGTTCGATCAGCTGAAGGGAGCAACAGTGTTCTCAAAGATCGACTTGAGATCTAGATACCATCAGGTACACAACAAAAAGGAGGACATTTACAAGACTGCATTCAAGACCAAGTATGGGCATTATGAGTTTGTTGTTGTTCCATTTGGCTTAACTAATGCTCCAACTACATTCATGTGTTTAATGAATATTGTGTTACATTCATGTTTGAATAAGTTTGTTATTGTGTTCATTGATGATAGACTGTTATATTATAAAAATGAGGAAGAGCATGTCGAGCATTTAGTAGCAGTATTGAGATTATTGAGAGAGCATTAGTTGTATGCTAAGCTCAGCGAGTGTAGTTTCTTTCAGAATGAGGTACACTATTTGGGACATGTTGTCTCCAAGGAGGGAATTGCATTAGATCTAGAGAAGATAAGAGCCATCATGGAATAGGTAGCTCCTAAGAGCGTGGACGAGGTGAGATATTTCATGGGTTTGGCAGGATATTATCGAAGGTTCATTAGGAACTTCCTGTAGATTGCTTATCCCATTACATCATTGCAAAGGAAAGGTAAGAAGTTCAAATGGACAGAGGAGTGCGAGGCTAGCTTTGAGTAGCTTAAGCAATTGTTGACACATGCACCAGTGCTACAAATTGCAGATCCAGACAAATAGTTTGTGGTATGCATAGAATCTTGCAATAGAGGGCTTGGTGGAGTCCTTATGCAGGATGGACAAGTGGTATGCTATGAGTCCCAGAAACTAAATGAGCATGAGAATGACTAGCTGACACATGATCTTGAGTTAGTAGCGATCATACATGAATTTATCTTCTTAGCAAGAGGTTTGTACTTATGAGTGATCACATTGGGTTGAGGTATTTGTTTGACCAGCCGAATCTGAATGCCAGGCAAGCTAGATGGTTGGCCACGATCAATGAGTTTGATTTCGAGATCAGGTACATCAAAGGTAAAGATAACAGGGTAGTAGATGCTCTTAGCAGATGGGTACAGGTACATCACTTGGGAGCTATGAGCTCCTATGGGACAGACTGACAAGATAGAAACTTAGAGGCGGGTCAGCAGGATGTCAAGTATATGGATATTGTGCGCGCGCAAGGTTACAATAGGATACTAGTACAGGTGCAAGTATAGGTACATGTAGTGGTACAGATATAGGTCATAGTACAGGAACAGGTACAGGTGCAAGTGCATGGGGTATGGATTATTGTCTCACAACGAATGGATTGGTCAGGTTTCGAAATAGGATATATGTGCTAGACAATAGTGAGCTCAAAAAGGTGATCTTGAGGGAGTTTCATTTGAAACCATATTCAGGTCACCCAGGTTATCAGAAGACCCTGACAACAGTGAATAAATTCTACTATTGGCTGAATTTGCAGAGGGATGTAGCAGAGTTCATGGCGAGGTGTTTGACTATCAACGAGTGAAAGCAGAGTGTAAACATCCAAGTGGACTGCTACAACCGATCGCGATACCAAAATGGAAATGGGAGGTTATTTCCATGGATTTCATCATAGGGTTGCCAAAGACGGTGAAGCAACATGATTTCATCATGGTCATTGTGGACAGGTCAACAAAGGTTGCACACTTCATCCCAGTGAAGTCTACATTCTCAGCTAGCGATGTGGCACAGTTATTCATCAGAGATTTAGTTGAACTACATGGTGTTCCAAAGAAGATTGTGTCAGATATGGATGCGAAGTTCACTTCCAAGTTTTGGAAGGAGTTATTTGCAAGTTTGGGCACAAAGTTGGCCTTCGGCACAACTTATCATCCACAGACAGATGGGAAAATAGAGAGGGTCAATAAGATATTGGAGGACATGTTGAGGATGTATGTAATGCATCAACAATGAAAGTGGGAAGAGTACCTCCCTTTGGTAGAGTTCACATACAACAATGGTTATCAGGAGTCATTGAGGATGAGTACTTTCGAGGCATTGTATGGGCGAGTTGCAACACTCCCATTAGTTGGAGTGATATGGTTAGCAGGGTATTGATTGGACCAGATATGTTGGCAGACATGGAACATGAGATGTAGGTGATCAAGAAGAATCTAAAGGCAGCACAGGATAGGCAAAAGAGTTATGCATATAGGAACATGTTGTTCGAGGAGTTCCAGGTTAGGGAACAGGTGTACTTGCGCATTAAACCGAAGAAGAGCTCCTTGCAGATTGGATCATGTGCTAAGTTGGCACCACAATTTTGTGGACCCTTCAATATCATTGAGAGGATTGGACCAGTATTCTATTGACTTGCACTACCCTCGACAGTGAAAGTCCATGATGTTTTCCATGTATCTTTGCTTAAGAAGTATGTTAAGGATGTTGATCATGTGATTGACTGATCTGTATTGCAAGTGGAACCAGATGGATAATTCCAGCCAAAGCCTCAGTGTATATTGCATAAAAAGGTTCTCATGCTCTGGAACCAAGAAATTGAGCAAGTTAAAGTGAAATGGAAGCACTTTGGGCCCAATGAAGCTACACGGGAGATGGCGGATTAGATGCAGGCTATGTATCCTTCCTTGTTTGTTGGTTGAGGCAAAGCAACTTCAATATGGTGGTGTGGTATATGCTTTATGGTGGTTTCGTATATGCTTTCTGGGGGTTGGTATATGTTTTATGGTGGTTTGATATGTTCTTTAGGGTGGTTTGGTATATGCTTTATGGTGGTTTGGTATATGCTATATGATGTTTTGTTATATGCTTAGATATTGTGTTTAATATGTGTTTTGATATATGCTTTGGTATATGATTTGGTATATATTTTTGGTAATGTTGCTATATCCACATATGTAGATGGATGTAAATATCGCCATGAGCTATGTTATAAAGCTCCACTATGTGGTATAAATATCATGTTATTATTATTATATTGTCATGTTACTACGATATCATGTGGTTATGTTATCATGATGTTATGATGTCAAGTGGGTTGGTACTCAATAGGATGATCATTGTAAATACCGTAATGAGTTGTGTTATAAAGCTCCATTATGCAGTATGTTATCATGTTGTCATGATGTTTTGTTTTGAGCATATATTTCATTTTAAAGACTGCATCAAGCAATATGTCTTCTTTCAGTAGGTTGCTGAGGTATATGTGTGACTAAACATTGAGGACAGTGTCCCCCAAGGGGGGGGGGGGGTTCTGTAACAACCCTAGTGAAATTCCATGTAATGAAAGCTAAAAACAATAACCACGGTCGATGGGACACTTATTCCAAGCTGAATGTTGGGCAAGACATCCTAAGGGGTGTTCATTTGGTTGTTTACGGCTAAGGAAATTGACAAAGGCAATGGCTAAGGCTTTGGAAAGGAAAAATGACATTTTTGGCACATTTATTTACGAAAATAATGAAAATTAGGAGAAAAGGAAGGTGAAAGGTCATAGGTTGCATGTGAGGAGGAAAATAATGGAAAATGAAGAAAATAGAGGCCTCATTCATAAAAAGTCTTCTGAGGATCAGTTGGTAACCTTTTGTCAATTGAATTTTGGAGCTATCTCATTATTCTCTCTCTCTCTCTCTTGGACATAGAGTTTCTTGGAGCACTTTGGAATTGGAGCAAAAAAGGCAAACAAGTAAAGAGGAAGCAAAGATCAAGTAGGGAAAGCCAGGATCAAGCATTTATAATAGGCTTAATTGCAGGTATCGACTTGCATGTGTATTTTCCTTGCTAGATTTGGCATGCATGGGATTACATGTGTTTCTTTTCTACCATGGCATGGGTTTTGCCAGGTGTGACAATATTTTCAGCCTAGCCTTGCCATTTCCTGATAGCTTTGATGAGATGGGTTCTCTCATTCAATTTATGTGGGATGTTGGATTGGATTCAAAGCTGAGTGGGGTGGATCTCCGAATTGACAAACACATGGTTTGAGTGGTCCCTGAACCAGACAGAGGATCACGAAGCCACTGGCCTAGTAACACCTGAACTAGACCGTGGGTTGCGGTAAAGCCAGATTGTGTGCCTCGATGGGCCTAGGAATCCTTGCCGGTGAATGGCGGAATATACGATAAAGCCAAGAAGTGGATTTTATCTTCGTTGGGCTTAGTGGTCCCAGGATGGGATGCACAGTAAAGCCTGGAGAGTATGTCTCGGTGTAGGGCCTAGTGATCCTTGGATTGGAATATGGATTCATAGTAAAGCTTGAGAGACTAGGAGGCACTCAAATTCCTCACGGTGTAGGCAGAGAACTCTGGTGGCATCCATGTTGACTGGGGTTTTGGTGTCTTCTATGAGTCCCACATTCATGCTTGGAATATGTCACGGGGTGATTGGTTGAAGAGAGACTTGGCTCAGCCAATGTATGGTTGGGTGTAACGTGGTAGTTTCATCTCTGGTTGGTTCATTGTAGTCATTAATGAAAAATTCATTCCCTTGGATTTCATGTGTATATGTGGATTTTGATGGTTGATATGTTTATAGTATTTTTGTTCCTATTATGTTGGCTATATGTATATTTTATGACAACAACTATGTATGGCTCTTAGCATGTTTTTACTTGTATATAGATGGATAATGTGTCTATGACCTAATAGATGATAATGAAACAAATGACATGAGGGAACAATGGTTCATAGCGATTCTCAGATAAGTATGAGATCCCCACACTTAATTCTGTTGTTTACACATGTAGGTTACATGTTAATGATATGCTTGACGAAATGCCTATCATGGATAGTAGGGGTCTGGTTATGGTGTTGTTCAATTTATTGCTTGTGCATCATTGTTTCCCTGTATTTTTATTGATTCTAAGCTATCACTCTATTCTGGGTAGTGGTCTGGGTTCTGGGCCTGAAAAAGTGGCTTAAATCTCGGGGTCTCTGGCACAAAATTGGCAATTTTGGTCCCTAGTTGTTGGTAGGCAAGCTTATGAGAGTGACTTTGGATTGTTGGTTGCTCCCTTACTCATAGCATGAGAGATGCTATGGCTTAAGAGATCCATAACCATAGCGGGACCCAAGGACAGGCTGTTAGAGTCGTTGACTTGTCTCCTGAGGGTTTTGTTGTTGATGTTCGATGACTGTGTGTGATGTTTCATCGATTCCAATTCCTTAAGGTTGCATAGGAGGTCGAATATAATGGTAGTAGCCTCTCATCTCATGTTTACCCCAGTTGGCGTGGTTACTTTGGTATATGTGGGAGAAGGGTGTTATAATGACATGCCATAGTCTATCAGAAGATATTTTATTGCTATGGAGGAGGTGGAGACTCGCAGAGGTCGTCCGATGCTCTAGGCTCTCTGAAACCTTCTCACGCACCAACTTAAGGAGAGAGCCCAAGAGAGGTTAAAATCCTTTGGCTAGATAGTTGAGCTCTCAGCCCAATAGATCCACTTTTTCTCCACACTCAAACACCTGGCCAGAGTCCTCCACATCAAATTCCCACCGAACATCCCTTCCTCCTCTTCTCCTACTCCCTCTCCTTCGTACTCCCCTTCTGTCAGCTTCTTATATCTGCTTGTCCCCTACACTCTTGTGGCTCATCCCCCTCCCTCCCATGCTCCCTTCCCCTCTCCTTCCTCCCCTCCTCGCCCCAGTCCTTACGACTACAACATTTTGTAGGAGATTCCGGTGGACACTAGCAACATGCAAGCTCAAGGCAATGCCCAGGTACAATGTGGCACCAAGATGGCGACCATGCGATTCTAATGTAGCAAGATGTAACACATCGACTCTATGGTGATTTTCAAGTTAGTTCTCTTAGTTTGGTTTGGCCTAATGTTAGGCTCCATTTTGTGTTTATTTTTGTTTGGATGGAAAATATGTGGCGCAAAGCCTTGAGGTTCGGTGATTGTTTTTGCTTCGCACTAGTTCTGGTTTATCATGCAAAGCAATGTAATGCTAGATCTAAGGTGCATGTTTCTTGATAACTATCAGTTGTTTTTTGAAGCTCCGCGTAGATCTCGTCTTCCTGATCACTCCTCCCCACTAGAAGATTTTTGACCCCAAAATATCACTTTCAGTTGACAAGTATATCAGGGTATAGTTCCCTCACCTTTCCAATCTCGATCCATTTGGCTTTACTTTGATTTGTTCCTTTGAGCCCCACATGAAGGTACTCCACATTCCCTCATTTTGAAGTCCTTGTCCTTCTGTCAAGAATGGTGTCTTGTTGTAGTTCTTCAAGGCATTTAGGAGATAAATCCTGAATGGAAGGAATTTGAGCATTCTCTCCTTGATCTTCAATCAAAGGAGGCTCATACAACCTTAAATTCTCAACATTAACAACAACACAAATTTGCATATATGAAGGAAAATCCAACCTGAAGGCATTATCATCAATCTTTTCTAAACTTTTTAATGGACCATATTGAATTGGTTTCAGTTTTTTACCTTCTCCTTGAAGCCTTTCTCTTTTAATGTGAAGCCAAATTTCATCACCGACTTGGAAACCGTGATATACACGATGCTTTTCGTTCCTTGTTTTGTACTTGATTTGGCTCTTTTCAATTTGTTCTTGAACTCTTTGACGTACCAATTGGATCTGTTCAATGAACATTTTTGCTTTGTCTATGTCACTATGACCATCAATAGCAACATCCTTTCCAAAAATGAAATCCAAAGGAGACTTAGGCAATTATCCCAAACATGCTTTAAATGGTGATGTTTGAGTTGAAGAGTGCTTGGCCCAGTTGTAAGCATGTTGAATGTAGTGAAAATGTTCATCACATAGCTTAGGATGCTTGCTACAATACCCATGAAGAAGATGTATCAGGGTCATGTTCACCACCTCTGTTTGACCATTTGTTTGAGGATGAAATGGTGTACTCTTTTTCAATTTTGTGTCCATGAATCCCCACAAGCTTGACCAAAAGTTCCCAACAAAGCGAGAATATCGATCACTAACAATGGATGTGGTCATTCCAAAATGCACCCATACATTGTGAAAGAATAACTGAGTAGTTTGTTCAGCTATGATTTTCTTTTTACATGGCATCAAAATACACATTTTTCTGAACTTATCCACAACTACATAAAGATAATGATGATTCCTTTTTGACATAGGAATTACTCCAACAAAGTCCATAGAAACACTCTCCCAAGGACGAGAAGGTACTGGAAGTGGTGTGTACAATCCTACCTTTCTATTTCTAGGATTACTAACAGCACATAATGAACATCCTCTAATAAAACATGACACACTTTCAAGCATACGAGGCCAATAGCAATACCTCTGTAGATGTGCCACTGTCTTACACCGAAATGACCAACAATAAGAGAAGTATGTGCCTCTCTTATGATGTTGACTCTTTCTCCCTATGGAATACAAATCTTACCAAGATGGTACAACAAGTTATCATGCATATGATAATCCAATTCCTCTACTTGGTTCACTTGACTCAAAGTTGCATATACATCTTGAAAATCACTATCTAAAGCATATTGTTCAACATAGCTCTCATGCAAAACATAATTATGATTAAGAATAGTAGTAGCAGTAACAATAGCCCTAGAAATCATATCAACAACTTTATTGTAGATACCTTTCTTATACCTTATCACCAAGTGGAATTGTTGAAGAAAACCCATCAAACGAAACTGCCTTGATTGTTGCAACTTTGTTTGTGATTGCAAGAATTGCAATGGTTGATGATCAGTGTGAATGATTGTTTCCTTACCCATCAAGTAGTGTTTCCACTTTGTCACACTTTGCACCAATGCATACAATTCCTTGTCATATGTAGGTCAATTAATCACTGCACCATTAAAAGTTTTTGAATGAAAACAGATGGGCTTACCATGTTGCATGAGGACTGCACCCATGGCATAGTCAATAGCATCAGCCTGAATCTCAAATGACTGTCTCGAGTCTAGAAGTGCAAGTACTATATCTGAACTAATCTTTTCCTTCAATGCATTAAATTCCTTTTTCTATTTTCCTCCCCACTAAAAGGCTTTTTTTCACACTTGTCAATGCATGTAAAGGAGCTACGATAGAAGAAAAGTTAGCAATAAATTTCCTCCAATATTGGGTTGCTCCCAAAAAAATTCTTACCTCAATAACTGTTTTGGGATTTTTCTAATTCAAAACTACATCAACCTTGGAGGGATCTATTTTCAACTCACCTCCTCCAACAATATGACCCAAATACACTAAAGAAGTTTTTCGAAACTCACACTTTGACATTTTTAAAAACAATTGTTCTTTCTTCAAGACATCAAGTACCTCTTTGACATGCATGACATGTTCATCATGAGATTTACTGAAAATCAATATGCCATCTAAGTATACTATCAAAAACTCATCTATAAGTGGCCTCAATACATCATTCATCACACACATGAAGGTAGTAGGAGCATCGCAAAGACCAAAGGGCATAACTAGCCATTCAAAAAAACCTTGCTTTGTTTTGAATGTTGTCTTCCATATGTTTGCTTCAACAAGTCTAATTTGATGATAACCACTCCTTAAGTCCAACTTAGTAAAATATTTTTCATCTTTCAAATGATCAAGTAAATCATCAATTCTAGGAAGTGGGTAACGTTTCTTTACCGTAATCTTGTTCAATGGATGGAATTCCACACACATGTACCATGTTCCATCCTTCTTTGGAACCAACGCTATAGGTGACCCGCATGGAGAAGAACTTGGTGTGATGATCCCTTTGTCTAACAACTCTTGAATTTGTTTTTTAATTTCTACACTTTCTATCACTGACATCCTATACATGACAACATTATGAAGAGGAAAATATTGTTGCAATCGTATTTCATGTTGGATTCCCCTCTTGGGAGGCAATCCTTTTGGCTCCTGAAATATCTCATCATATTGGTTAACAGTCTCAACCAAATCAGATTTCAATCTTGAGTCACAACCTTGAAAAGCTTCATTATCAACATCATTTTCTGGGTTTGATCATTAGAAGTACAAAAATTTTGCTAGAGTTTACTAGTCTTTTCAACTACCCCGCATATACAAGTGAAAGATTTAGTTTTCTTACTATGGGCTCTTACAATGTACTCTACTCCATATTTGAATAAATGGTATTTGTTCTCATGTCAATGGAAGATAGCTTTTATGTTGTAAAGGTAGGGGCTACCCAAAACTATACCACATATGTCTAATGGCACTACGTCGAGCTCTACTTCATCTATGAAATTTGTAGTAATGGCGAATTTCAGTTTACATTTTCTAGTTACTCGCAACTATGCATTGTCACACACCAACCTAATGGATAGGGCTTATGATGTGGCATGGTTTCCAAGTTTAAAATTTTGACAATGTTTTTAGAGATGAGATTGGCTTGAGAGCCACTATCAAAAAGAGTGTCAATTTTGTTATGTTTTGAGATTACCCTAATATGGGAAAGTTTTATCCTCTTCTTTTCATTTGGAGTTTGATTGTGAATATTTGAAGTACTAGTGATAGCAATGGAGTCCTTACCTTTTATCCCCATGGATGTGATTTTATTTTCATCACCTAAATTGGATCCCAAATCCTGTTGAGTGGTTGCAGTTGTCTTTTGTTTTCCTTTGTTGTTAAACTTCTTTGGTTTCATTTGAGGATGAATCTTCCAGCAATGAGCTTCATCATGACCCTCCTTGGAGAAACATTTTGATGTTAGTTTTTCTCCTTCCTTTTTAAGAGATGCATTCTTCTTTCCTTTCCCTTTGAACTTACTCTTTCCCTTGTCTCCACTTTGAAATGGCTTTTTGCTACCCTCTTGTGCACTTTTTTTCCCTCTTGGTTCAAGATGTGTTGCCTGAACATAAACCTCATATAAACTTGTAGGATTAAACATAAGGATAGTATGCCTCAAATAACTGTGTAAACCCCCAATATATTTCAACAAAGTGTCTTGTGATGACAAATCTACACCTAAAATCATAGATCTTCTTCTAAACTCTTGGGTGTAACTTTGCACACTTTGACCCTTAAGTTGTCTAAAATTCTGCCATGATTGCTTTCTGCATATAAGCCAAAGGATAAAATTGTCTTCTAAGTGCATCAATAAAACCTAACCAAGAAGTTGAGACCTTACCATGTTTTCTCACCTCTTCTTTTGTATTGGCTTCCCACGAAATCAAAGAAACACTTTCCAACCTCAATGCAGCCAGCTGAATATTTGTTTCATCATCTTTGATGTTCTGAATCCTACAATAAACTTCAAGTTGATGAACCCAATTATCAATTATTTCAGTATTCACTTTACCATTATACATAGGCAATTCAAATTTTATATCAAGTTTTAATAAGCGAGTTTTACCATGAATCCTTGGGGTATGTGGAGGTGTTTGAGTAACAATTGTTGTGGAAGAGAAAGAATATGAAAGTGAGGATGGAGATGAAGATGATGGTGGATATGGTGGAGGTTTACCTCCATTCCCTTTGAAAGGCTTTTATTCACCAAGTTTTCCTCCTAAATAACCCTCTGCTCTTGAAGGCTTGGAACTTTTACCATGCAATCTTGAATTTCTCTCTTCATAGAGATCTTTCACCATCTTAGTCATGTCAAAGAATACTATGCTAAAAGCGTTCTCATCCTTTGACATATTATCATCTCCTCCTTCATGTGACATGCTTACTGAAGATTTAGATGCAATTTGAGATGGAATCTGTGGTGGAGATTGTGACAAATGTGCTCTCCTCGGCCTTGTCCCAACTGGAGAACCTGCACCCACAAGCTTTCCTTCTCCTCTCTTGAGCTTCAACCTTGTAAGCATCAGAAACACTTGAAAACAATTAAATCCTCACAACAATAAGAAAACCAAAGCTCTGATACCAAACTTGATCTGTATGATATCCTAATGTAAATGTGCTTGAGGTTGTATAAATTGCAAGTGTTAGAATTGAATTTTTATGAGTTTTTATGTTAAATTCTTATACACATAAAGCATGAATTTAGATTCTGAAATAACAAAAAATAACAAACAAATACACCACAAAAATAACCACAACACAGCAAGTGATGAAGGAGTTCACCCCTCCTAGGCTACGTCTCCTGGTCCAGATTCCAATGGCTTGGCCCTATATGATTATGCTAAAAATGGTAGTTATATCAGTTTATAGTGCTCCAATGGCTTCAAAACCTATTCCATTAACTTTAGAATTGTCAAAAATGCCTGTCTAGCCTCTTTTTGCTCCCAAAATGGTCAAAAACTGAGAAAGTTATGATATTTTTCTCTTTTACCCAATTCTGCAGTTAATCTCCCTACAATTCGGCCCAAACCCAGCATGGGCACCTCGAACGCGGATCTACTCCTCCAAACCTGGCTCAATTCCCCCTCTGGGATGAAATTGTAGGACCGTCAATTTTTCCAATAAGCCCTGCAATCTCTACGCTCTTCGTCACATGGAACCATAAGCCCAGGGGTTGTCCCTCGAGGCTAGCCCCATAGTGCTAGCGTTCAACTTAGGTAGTTTAGGAGCATGCTCACATGGGCAGTTTTGGTGTTGGCGGTCTGGTTAGGTGCTGGCAGTTTGGCAGACCTTGCGGTTTGAGCGGTCACATGGGCGAAGATAATAAAGTCAGTGGTTAGCATTAAGGTCAACATTTAATGTCATAACTAAAGGTTCTGGCCCATTCACATGTAGGGTTTCCAATGGTTATGGTAACCATTTATTGTGGGCGGCTAGGGCCTAGCTTGGTTCCCCAACGTAATGCGCCATAAATATAAGGTCTCGGCCCTTGTTAAACAAGCAGTACCCATGGCCTATTGATAGAGCATGTGACTTTCTGGTGGAGGTTCTGTGGTCGACTCCCATGGAGTCTAATTTGGTCCTAAACAAATTTTTGGTGGCCCTTGTGCTGCCACGTGGTGGCCTCTGGTTGGGCCACATGGCAGCCTCTGGTTGGCCAATAAAACAACCCATTCACAAAAATTTCCAATTCAACACCAATAAGATTCTGACAGCTAGCGAGTTTTGATTCGCCCAATGGAGCCCAGTCAACCATGCACAATGAGAAGGCCCAGTCAGCTGTATGAACTGCTCACTAGGCAGCCTGCACATTTTTTTTGCCAAAATTTGCATGTTTGGGAAATCGATCAGAACTCATTTCCAGGAGCATATGACGTTTATTTTCTGCGAAACGAGTTGCTTCATAATCAGGAAAATGAGATCTACACGGTCATTAAGGTTTCACTTCAATTTGACAACTTTCATTTTTTTAGCACTAGATCATTCCTAAGGGATGAGATCCTCAAAAGGTGGGATTAGGCCTCCACAAAGAGAGGGAATAACTCCATGAAAAGAGGGATCAAGCTTGAGTAAGCATCAACTCGAATCTTTCAGTTGGGAAAGATTCGCTCAACAAAGCTTCTAGAATTTCCTTTTTTTTGTTTTTACTTTCGTTGATCCATGTGCGTAGTTCATAGTGGAAGACAAAGCGCAAATTTGCACTAGATTTAATGGTCAATTTTGTGTATGCACAAAATCTGGCTAGGGAACCGCACACATACTCAAAAATAGGTTTTTGGACCATGTAATCCAGAATTCTCATTCTCTTTGAGATTGTTGAGCTTCTAGCCTTGCAGGCGAATGCTTTGGAACAATTTGATGGATAGCAAAAGATATAGATTGATGGTCATTTGACTAATGGTGAAAAAATGACGTGTAACACTGAGTGAAATGGCTTCTCACCATCGAATGAAATAATATATAGCTGTGAGAATATACCGGTGTTTCTTCGACAAGTGTGGAAGAATCTTGCTGATAACATCAAGGCCCCACTATTGGAATGATTTTTTGACTGCTGCTGTGAGCAGTGGGGCGACTAACCTTTAATCACAATCAACACATTTTTGACAAGTTTGGCACTTACGTACATAGGCGTGAGTGTCCTTAAAAAGCGAGGGCCAATAATAAATAGCCCTCATGACTTTGTGCGCTTTGGTTTCGCCTGCATAATGGCCACCTTCCAGTCCATCATGTAGATCCTTCAGAACGTTCTCTGTATCTTGAGGCTGAATGCACCTTAATAGAAATCCATTATGGTTCTTCCGTAAAGTCATTCCATGGACCAGTTGGTATGATAGAGTCTTTAAGCATATTTCCCTTTTCTGTTTACTTGATAAGTGCTAGGGAAAGGTGCCATGTTCCAAAAACTACCATAATTGTGCATACAAGGGCATTGTGGACATGGATTGAGGCATGTGATCAATATTCTACATTTCAAATTCTTGCTCCCATCTTGAGAGCATCCTTTGCTTTGAAAACTAGTCTACATAGGCTGTGAATTTTTATATTATGAACTGGTTTGAACTCCAGATCATATTCTTGAAGATAGGTCACCCAATTAGCCCCCTTCTCACCCATCTCTTGTTGCACAAGTAGTGTTCTTATTGTTGGCGAGGTATGAATATAGTGGTGTGAGATTTCAATAAGTAGGGACTAAAATACTTCACTACATTATATACTACATAGGCTTATTTATCAATGGTAGGGTAATTTAATTATGGTCCCTATGTACTAGTGCTCATAAAAGAGATAGGCCTCTCATTTCATTCATTTTCCTTTTAAGTTAATACAATGACAATTAAAAAATTGAAAGAAAATGTAAAGAGCAAGAAATCCTTATCATAATCTGGACTGAAAACCGTGGGTGCATCAACAATAGCCTGTTTAATTTGAGAAAAAATGTCTTTCTCCCATTTTTCCCACTTATGTACCGCATCCTTCTTAACAATCTCATGTATGGGTTTGACTATCTCTACGTAATCAAAAATGAATTTTCTGAGGAAATTTATTTTCCCTAAGAAAGACTGCAGGGATTTCTTATTCAGTGGGAACGGGATCTGTGTGATAGCCTTGACCCTCTCAGGGTCAATCTTGATACCGTTCTTTTCTATGATGTCCCCTAGCAGGATCCCTTCAGGTGCACCAAAAACACTCTTCTTGGGATTCAGAGAAATTTCGTACTTTTGACGTCACTCGAATATATGCTTTAGATGACATACAAGATCCAACCTTTTCTTAGAAAATACAGTGACATCATATAAGTATACAACGATGCTCTGACCTATAAGTCCAAGAAAGGTGTTGTCCATCTCTCTTTGAAAAGTTCCACCATCATTGCTTAGTTCAAATGACATTCTTTTGAAAGCGAATGTTCCCCATTTAGTCCAGAACGTAGTCTTCAACATGTCCAATTCTGCTACGAGCACTTGATTATAGCTTGAAAATACGTCTAGTAGTGAAAACATTTTAGACCCATATATTATCTGGATTATTTGCTCCATGGATGGCACTGGATAGTTGTCTTTATCATAATCTCAGTTAAGATTTCAGAAATCAACACATAGGCTTATTTCACCAGAATTCTTTATTACTAGGACCAAGTTGGACACCCACGAGGAATGTATGAATTTAAAGATGATCCAAGCATCCAACAACTTTCTCAATTCCTTCTGAATAAGGGGCTCCAATATTAGATGAACTTTTCATAGCTTCCGTTGGAACGATTTCACCCCTTCTTTTATAGGAATCACATGCTAGATTATGCGGGTATTATAAGTCTTTATATTGTCGTATGTCCAAGAGAACACATCCTGATACTGCTTGAATAGATGAATAAATCCTTTTCGCTCATGCGGGGAATAACAGGTACAAAGATAGACATGCTTTGGATCTTGTGGGGTTCCCAAATTTAATTGTTTAAATGTGAGCTTTGAACTTTGAGTCCTTGTGATTTATGGCCCTCTAAAATGGTTCAACAAGTCATATAACTTCTCCAGGGACACCACAAATTTTTGCATAGTGTTTCCTTTATGTGCTTGAAATGCTTCTTGCAAAGCTTTAAATACATCAACATTCGCCATAAAGTGTAGTATCTGTTGGTCGTCATTGAAAATGCATAAGTTAGTTACATTGTCAGGTAAATATGGTTTATATAGAATTTCAATAGAAAAACCATTTTTGAATGGAAACATCCTAACAACAACATTTCCTAATGTATCTATCGTTGTGTTTCTAACACTTGGAACAAAAACAATATTGAAAGCTTTAAAATGATTTATCAAACGCCATACCTCCTATTGGTAGTTTTTGAGATAAGTTGAAACACAGTGTATAGTGCCTCATACCTGAAGAGTGACCACCTCTGAGTCACCAATTACCTTCATAAACTCTACCTTCAAGTTTATATCTTCCTTGAATCCAAGTATGAGTGCTTCATATTTTGTAGTGTTATTAGTGCACTCAAACTCCAGATGACACAAAATTACATGTTTCTTGTTTTGTAGGTCTGTAACGACACAATCGGCTTCAGGACCATCCTGCGTCTTAGAACCATCAAAGTGAAGAGTCCAAAATTTAAAAGCTACAAAGCTATTTCCTGTACAATTTCTACTATTATTACTAGTAATGTTATGTACATATATATTACATAAATCCTTTTCACCAGTCAGAGAACAATGAAGGAGCTCCAGTTGTGTATCTGGTGGAATCGGTGATGGTTGTGCGAGATAACACCCAAGGTCAGTTTCCAAAAATAAGTTACTGAAAATTAGATCGATGAAAGTGGCCAACTCATTTTTCCCTTCAAAGGATGTAACCATATATTTCATGTGAGGTTTTGTTTCCACCCATTTCTGATTTTTCTTGCCCCTATACGAAAGCTAGAAATGTGACCAGTCGGTTGCAAAATTCACTTGTAATTTTCTTGAGCAATCTCTACTAAGGAGTAAACCATATGCTTCCAATATGTCCATAATTATGATATTTATACATGGTGAACTTGATCGTCTTTAGATAATTTGATAAGAACATTTCTAAGTTCACCAATAGTTTGGACCAAAGATCTGTCTAGTTGAATAATTTGTGCCTCCGTTTTATCCCATCTGGGATTCGTTTTATTTGCAACAAACAATGGAATTACATTTATGGATGCACCATAATTAAATAAACAATTATGAACATTGTAATTGAAAATTTCAAAATTCAATAAAAATGAAGGGCAAAGGGTATTAGCTTCTAACGTTGCAACGTTAATGAGTGATTCCAGGGGGCCAAAAGACTTACCAGAAGGGCAAGTGTACCCTGACCCATCCAATCCAGGCCTTGATCTACCATGTCTTCATTTGTATCCTCCTCCTCTTCTTCAGAATATGATGGATCTTCTTCCTCTTCTTCATGTTCGCCTAACCCACAAAAAGTGTCATCTAAAATCACAACATTGTCTCCATTACCCCCGCTAAAAGGTGGAGGTTGCTCTAGTTTTTCTGTAGATTCCACCAACTCTTCAAGAGTAGTGAAAACCAAATGTTCTACTGTAGAAACCATTACCCTAGTGGGAGTGGCTTCTTTCTTCTTTGGAAAATAAGGAATATTATGTGTTCTAGGAATCAATCTGGTAGCCTTTGCAAACTTATAGGCTATGGATCAAATTTCCTGGATGTGCTCATAAGAAATCTCACAACTTTGTTTAGGATCGGGCTGAGAAGATCTACCTGCTTTAGAAATATGATTCGGAGAAGTGTTGGGAATGTTGTTGCCTTGTCGAAATGAATTATGATGTGGGTGGGTGGAGTTATCAACCATAAAAATATGGCTTCCCTCCTTCAATTTCCAAAAATGTTGACAGTGCTGGACCTGCCAACATTTAAGTGGGTCTCCCTGATCTGCAGTCTCAACTATACCTCACACCTTTTGGGATAGGATCCCCATCCGAAATATGACCAGTTTTCCATCTACTTAAAGATCTTCCTTGGCTTTAAACTATCAGAAAGAGAGAGAATCATATATGTGCCTTCGAAAAGCAAGCTAGTGTGTTTGGTGAATGTTCAATTGCAAGTGTATCAACGTTATTCTACCGCAATAGGAAAATAAAGTGAGCCTCTAGGAGAGAGGTAATAGTACCACCCTAATAAATACACACACAAATAGGAATTTTTTGTCTAACATCCAGCAGAATAGTCCACATGAATGTGATGCACGTTATAACCATTACAACAAATTCTCAATACGCACTAAAATAACCAAAATTAACTACCTTAATACTGGTGAAAGCAAACATGAATCATGAATGTTCATATAATAGTCTTACACACATCCATAATCCATGTATGGAAACATGTTTGCCATCAAGGCTTCAAATATTAAGTAAACTTAAAAATATGCATGAATACAACGAATATCACTTGCTCCAATAGTGGAGTGTTTGAGGCACTACTTTCTACCCAAAAGTGCTAACTTATATCTCTTATGCCTTATGGGAGAAGACAAGGTTAAAAGTCCTTTACATGAGAAATGAGAATCTATTTATAACTTGAGGAGCCGCCTTTCATATCCTCATGACTCTTGACTTTCTAACTTCTAGTGACCTTTGGACTTCTACAACCTTTGAAGTTCCAAATGACTTTTGGTATTACATTTCCTTCAGAATTTCATGACTCTTGATTGTCTGAATTTCAAATGACTGTCTCAAGTCTAGAAGTACAAGTACTAGATTTGAACCGATCTTTTCCTACAATACATCAAATGCATTTTTATATTTTCCTCCCCATTAAAAGGCCTTTTTCACACTTGTCAATTCATGTAAAGGGGATACGATAGAAGAAAAGTTAGCAATAAATTTCCTCCAATATTGGTTGCTCCCAAAAAATTTCTTACCTTAGTAACTATTTTGGGCTTTGTCTAATTCAAAACTACATCAACCTTGGAGGGATTTATTTTCAACTCACCTCCTCGAACAATATGACCCAAATACACTAAAGAAGTTTTTCCAAACTCACACTTTGACATTTTTAAAAAAATTTGTTCTTTCTTCAAGACATCAAGTACCTTTTTGACATGCATGACATGTTCATCATGAGATTTACTGAAAATCAATATGCCATCTAAGTATACTATCACAAACTCATCTATAAATGGCCTCAATACATCATTCATCACACGTATGAAGGTAGTAGGAGCATCACAAAGACCAAAAGGCATAACTAGCCATTCAAACAAACCTTGCTTTGTTTTGAATGTTGTCTTCCATATGTCTCCTTCAACAATTCTAATTTGATGATAGCCACTCCTTAAGTCCAAATTAGTAAAATATTTTTCATCTTTCAAATGATCAAGTAAATCATCAATTCTAGGAAGTGGGTAACGGTTCTTTACCGTAATCTTGTTCAATGCATGAAATTCCACACGCATGTGCCTTGTTCCAACCTTCTTTGGAACTAACGCTATATGTGACCCGCATGGAGAAGAACTTGGTGTGATGATCCCTTTGTCTAACAACTCTTGAATTTGTTTTTTAATCTCTACACTTTCTATCATTGACATCCTATACATGCCAACATTATGAAGAGGAAAATATTGCTGCAATTGTATTTTCAATCTTGAGTCACAACCTTGAAAAGCTTCATTATCAACATCATTTTCTGGGTTTGATCATTAGAAGTACAAAATTTTTGCTAGAGTTTACTAGTCTCTTCAACTACCCTGCATATACAAGTGAAAGATATAGTTTTCTTGCTATGGGTTCTTACAATGTACTCTACTCCATATTTGAATAAATGGTATTTGTTTTCATGTCAATGGAAGATAGCTTTTATGTTGTAAAGGTAGGGGCTACCCAAAACTATACCACATATGTCTAATGGCACTACGTTGAGCTCTACTTCATCTATGAAATTTGTAGTAATGGTGAATTTCAATTTACATTTTCTAGTTACTCGCAACTATACATTGTCACACACCCAACCTAATGGATAGGGCTTATGATGTGGAATGGTTTCCAAGTTTAAAATTTTGACAATGTTTTTAGAGATGAGATTGGTTTGAGAGCCACTATTAAAAAGAGTGTCAATTTTGTTATGTTTTGAGATTACCCTAATATGGAAAAGTTTTATCCTCTTCTTTTCATTTGGAGTTTGATTGTGAATATTTGAAGTACTAGTGCTAGCAATGGAGTCCTTACCTTTTATCCCCATGGATGTGATTTTATTTTCATCACCTGAATTGGATCCCAAATCCTGTTGAGTGGTTGCAGTTGTCTTTTGTTTTCCTTTGTTGTTAAACTTCTTTGGTTTCGTTTCAGGATGGATCTTCCAGCAATGAGCTTCATCATGACCCTCCTTGGAGCAATATTTTCATGTTAGTTTTCTCCTTCCTTTTTAACAGATGCATTCTTCTTTCCTTTCCCTTTGAACTTACTCTTTCCCTTTTCTCCACTTTGAAATGGATTTTTGCTACCCTCTTGTGCACTTTTTTTCCCTCTTGGTTCAATATGTGTTGCCTGAACACAAACCTCATCTAAACTTGTAGGATTAAACATAAGGATAGTATGCCTCAAATATCTGTGTAAACCCCCAATATATTTCAACAAAGTGTCTTGTGATGACAAATCTACACCTAAAAACATAGATCTTCTTCTAAACTCTTGGGTGTAACTTTGCACACTTTGACTCTTTAGTTGTCTAAAATTCTGCCATGATTGCTTTCTGCATATAAGCTAAAGGATAAAATTGTCTTCTAAGTGCATCAATAAAATCTAACCAAGAAGTTGAGACCTTACCATGTTTTCTCACCTCTTCTTGTGTTTTGGCTTCCCACCAAATCAAAGCAACACTTTCCAACCTCAATGAAGCCAGCTGAATATTTGTTTCATCATCTTTGATGTTCTGAATCCTACAATAAACTTCAAGTTGACGAACCCAATTATCAAGTATTTCAGCATTGACTTTACCGTTATACATAAGCAGTTTGAATTTTATATCAAGTTTTAATAAGGGAGTTTTACCATGAAACCCTGGGGTATGTGGAGGTGTTTGAGTAACAATTGTTGTGGAAGAGGAAGAATATGAAGGTGAGGATGGAGTTGAAGATGATGGTGGATATGGTGGAGGTTTACCTCCATTCCCTTTGAAAGACTTTTTTTCATCAAGTTTTCATCCTAAATAACCCTCTCGTCTTGAAGGCTTGGAACTTTTACCCTGCAATTTTGAATTTCTCTCTTCATAGAGAACTTTCACCATCTCAGTCATGTCAAAGAATATTGTTTTGAAAGTGTTCTCATCCTCTGACATATTATCAACTCCTCCTTCATGTGACATGCTTACTAAAGATTTAGATGCAATTTGAGATGGAATCTGTGGTGGAGATTGTGACAAATGTTCTCTCCTTGGCCTTGTCCCAACTCGAGAACCTGCACCCACAAGCTTTCCTTCTCCTCTCTTGAGCTTCAACCTTGTAAGCATCAGAAACACTTGAAAACAATTAAATCCTCACAACAACAAGAAAACCAAAGCTCTGATACCAAACTCGATCTGTGTGAGATCTTAATGTAAATGTGCTTGAGGTTGTAAAGTGTTAAAATTGAGTTTTTATGTTAAATTCTTATACACATAAAGCATGAATTTAAACTTTGAAATAACATAAAACAACAAACAAATACACCATAAAAATAACCACAACACAGCAAGTGATGAAGGAGTTCACCCTCCTAGGATACATCTCTTGGTCCAGATTCTAATGCGTTGGCCCTATATGATTATGCTAAAAAATGGTAGTTATATCAGTTTACAGTGCTCCAATGGCTTCAAAACCTATTCCATTAGCTTCAGAATTATAAAAAATGCCTGTCTAGCCTCTTTTTGCTCCAAAAATGGTCAAAAACTGAGAAAGTTATGAGAATTTTCTCTTTTACCCAATTCTGTAGTTAATCTTCCTACAATTCGGCCCAAAGCCAGCACGGGCGCCCTGAACGCCTAACAACTCCTCCAAACCTAGCTCAATTCCCCCTCGGGGGGCGAAATTTTAGGACTGTTAATTTTGCTAAGAAGCCCTGCAATCTCTGCGCTCTTGGTCACATGGAACCATAAGCCCAGGGGTTGGCCCCCGAGGCTAGCCCCATAGTGCTAGCGTTGAATTTAGGTTGTTTAGGAGCATGCTCACATGGGCGATTTGGGTGTTGGTGGTCTGGTTAGATGCTGGCAGTTTGGCAAACCCTGTGGTTTGAGCAGTCACATGGGCAGAGATAATAAAGTCGGTGGTTAGCATTAAGGTCAACATTTAATGTCACAACTGAAGGTTCTAGCCCATTCACATGTGGGGTTTCCAATGGTTATGGTAATCATTTATTGTGGGCGGCTAGAGCCTAGCCTGGTTCCCCAACGTAATGTGCCATAAATATAAGGTTTCAGCCCTTGTTAGACAAGCAGTACCCATGACCTATTGGTAGAGCATGTGACTTGCTGGTGCAGGTTCTGTGGTTGACTCCCGTGGAGTCTAATTTTGACACAAACAAATTTTTGGCGGCCCTTGTGCTGCCACGTGGTGGCCTCTGGTTGGGCCACATGGCAGCCTCTGGTTGGCCAATAAAATAACCCATTCACAAAAAATTCCAATTCAACATCAATAGATTATGACAACTAGCGAGTTTTGATTCGGCCAATGGAGCCCAATCAACCATGCACAATCAGTAGGCCCAGTCAGCTGTATGGACTGCTCACTGGGTAGCCTACACATTTTTTTTCCAAAATTTGCATGCTTGGGAAATTGATCAAAACTCATTTCCAGGAGCATATGACGTCTATTTTCTGCAAAAAGATTTGTGTCGTAATCAGGAAAATGAGATCTATGCAGTCATTAAGGTTTCACTTCAATCTGACAACTTTCATTTTTTAGCATATTTTTGAGCACCAGATCATTCTTAAGGGATGAGATCCTCAAAAGGTGGGATTAGGCCTCCACCAAGAGATGGAAATAGCCCCATGAATAGAGGGATCAGGCTTGAGTAAACATCAACTCGAATTTTTCAGTTGGGAAAGATTCGCTCAACAAAGCTTCTAGAATTTCCTTTTTTATTTTTACTTTCATTGAGCCATGTGCACAGTTCATAGTGGAAGACAAAGCGCAAATTTGCACTAGATTTAATGGTCAATTTTGTGTCTGCACAAAATCTAGCTAGGGAACCGCACAGGTACTCAAAAATAGGTTTTTGGACCATGTAATCCAGAATTCTCTTTGAGATTGTTTAGCTTCTAGCCTTGCAGGGGAATGCTTTGGAACATTTGATGGATAGCGAAAGATACAGATTGACGGTCATTTGACTAATGGTGAAAAAATGACGTGTAACACTGAGTGAAACAACTTCTCACCACCGAATGAAATAATATGTAGTTGTGAGGATATACCGATGTTTCTTTGACAAGTGTGGAAGAATCTCGTCGATAACATCAAGGCCCCACTATTGGAATGGTTCTTTGACTGCTACTGTGAGCAGTGGGGCGGCTGACCTTTAATCACAACCGACACATTTTTGACAAGTTTTGCACTTACGTACATAGGCATGAGTGTCCTTAAAAAGAGAGGGCCAATAATAACTAGCCCTCATGACTTTGTGCACTTTGGTTTCACCTGCATAATGACCACCTTCCAATCCATCATGTAGATCCTTCAGAACGTTCTCTATATCTTGAGGTTGAATGCACCTTAATAGAACTCCATTATGGTTCTTCCGAAAAGTCATTCCATGGACCAGTTGGTATGATAGAGCCTTTAAGCATATTTCCCTTTTCTATTTACTTGATAAGTGCTAGGGAAAGGTGCCATATTCCAAAAACTGCCATAATTGTGCATACAAGGGCGTTGTGGACATGGATTGAGGAATGCAATCAATATTCTACATTTCAACTTTTTGCTCCCATCTTGAGAGCATCCTTTGCTTTGAAAACTAGTCTACATAGTCTGTGACCCTTTCTACTATGAACTAGTTTGAACTCCAGATCATATTCTTGAAGACAGGTCACCCAATTAGCCTTCTTCTCACCCATCTCTTGTTGCACAAGTAGGGTTCTTACCTCTGGGTGAGGTATGAATATAGTGGTGTGAGATTTCAATAAGTAGGGACTAAAATACTTCACTACCTTATATACTGCATAAGCTTATTTATCAATGGTAGGGTAATTTAATTATGGTCCCTATGTACTAGTGCTCATAAAAGAGATAGGCTTCTCATTTCATTCATTTTCCTTTTAAGTTAATACAATGACAATTAAAAAATCGAAGAAAAAAAAAATGTAAAGAGTGGGAAATCCTTATCGTAATCTGGACAGAAAAGTGTGGATGCATTAGCAATAGCCTGTTTAATTTGAGCAAAAATTTCTTTCTCCCATTTATCCCACTTATGTACTGCATCTTTCTTAACGATCTCATGTATGGGTTTGACTATCTCTACGTAATCAGAGATGAATTTTCTGAGGAAATTTATTTTCCCTAAGAAAGACTGCATGGATTTCTTATTCACTAGGAACGGGATCTGTGTGATAGCCTTGACCCTCTCAGGGCCAATCTTGATACCGCTCTTTTCTATGATGTCCCCTAGCAGGATCCCTTCAGGTACACCAAAGACACTCTTCTTGGGATTTAGAGAAATTTCGTACTTCTAACGTCACTCAAATACATGCTTTAGATGACATACAAGATCCAGCCTTTTCTTAGAAAATATAGTGACATATCTAAGTATACAACGATGCTCTAACCTATAAGTCCATGAAAGGTGTTGTCCATCTCTCTTTGAAACGTTCCACCATCGTTGATTAGTTCAAACAACATTCTTTTGAAAGCGAACGTTCCCCATTTATTCTAGAACGTAGTCTTCAACATGTCCGATTCTACTACGAGCACTTGATTATAGCCTGAAAATACGTCTAGTAGTGAAAAGATTTCAGACCCATATATTATCTGGAGTATCTGCTCCATGGATGGCACTGGATAGTTGTCTTTATCAGAAGCTCGGTTAAGATTTCGGAAATCAAAACGTAGGCTTATTTCACCACAATTCTTCATTACTAGGACCAAGTTGGACACCCACACGGAATGTATGAATTTAAAGATGATCAGAGCATCCAACAACCTTCTCAATTCCTTTTGAATAAGGGGCTCCAATATTAGATGAAATTTTCATAGCTTCTTTTGGAACGATTTCACCCCTTCTTTTATAGGAATCACATGCTAGATTATGCGGGTATTATAAGTCTTTATATTGTCGTATGTCCAAGAGAACACATCCTGATACTGCTTGAATAGATGAATAAATCCTTGTCGCTCATGCGGGGAACAACATGTACAAAGATGGACATGCTTTGGATCTTGTGGGGTTCCCAAATTGAATTGTTTAAATGTGAGCTTAGAACTTTGAGTCCTTGTGATTTGTGGCCCTCTAAACTGGTTCAACAAGTCATATAACTTCTCTAGGGACACCACACCTTTTGGCATAGTGTTTCCTTTATGTGCTTGAAATGCTTCTTGCAGAGCTTTAAATACATCAGCATTCACCATAAAGTGTAGTATCTGTTGGTCGTCATTGAAAATGCGTAAGTTAGTGACATTGTCAGGTAAATATGGTTTATATAGAATTTCAATAGAAAAACCATTTTTTAATGGAAACATCCTAACAACAACATTTCCTAATGTATCTATCTTTGTGGTTCTAACAGTTGGAACAAAAACAATATTGAAAGCTTTAAAATGATTTATCAAACGCCATACCTCCTATTGGTAGTTTTTGAGATAAGTTGAAATACAATGTATAGTATCTCGTACCTGAAGAGTGACTACCTCTGAGTCACCAATTACCTTCATAAACTCTACCTTCAAGTTTATATTTTTCTTCAATCCAAGTATGAGTGCTTCATATTTTGCAGTGTTATTAGTGCACTAAAACTCCAGATGACACAAAAGTACATGTTTCTTGTTTTGTGGGTATGTAACGACACAATCGGCTTCAGGACCATACTACGTCTTAGAACCATCAAAGTGAAGAGTCCAAAATTTACAAGCTACAAAGCTATTTCCTATACAATTTATACTATTATTACTAGTAATGTTATGTACATATATATTACATAAATCATTTTCACCAACCAAAGAACAATGAAGGAGCTCCAATTGTGTATCTAGTGGAATCAGTGATGGTTGTGCGAGATAACACCCAAGGTTAGTTTCCAAAAATAAATTACTGAAAATTAGATCGATGAAAGTGGCCAACTCATTTTTCCCTTCAAAGGATGTAACCATATATTTCATGTGAGGTTTTGTTTCCACCCATTTCTGATTTTTCTTGCCCCTGTACGGAAGCCAGAAATGTGACCAATCGGTTGCAAAATTCATTTGTAATTTGCTTGCCAATCTCTACTAAGGAGTAAATTGTACACTTCCAGTATGTCCATAATTATGATATTTATACATGGTGAACTTTATCGTCTTTAGATAATTTGATAAGAACATTTCTAAGTTCACCAATAGTTTGGACCAAAGATCTGTCCAGTTGAATAATTTGTGCCTTCGTTTTATCCCAGCTAGGATTTATTTTATTTGCAATAGAGAATGGAATTACATTTACAGATGCACCAGAATTAAATAAACAATTATGAACATTGTAATTGAAAATTTCAAAATTCAATAAAAACGAAGGGCAAAGGGTATTAGCTTCTAATGTTGCAACATTAATGAGTGATTCCGGGGGACCAAAAGACTTACCAGAAGGGCAAGTGTACCCTGTGTCATCCAATCCGGACCTTGATCTACCATGTCTTCATTTGTATCCTCCTCCTCTTCTCCATAATATGATGGATCTTCTTCCTCTTCTTCATGTCCGCCTAACCCACAAAAAGTGTCATCTAAAAGCACAACATTGTCTCCATTACCCCCGTTAAAAGATGGAGGTTGCTCTAGATTTTCTGTAGATTCCTCCAATTCTTCGAGAGTAGTGTAAACCAAATGTTCTACTGTAGAAATGATTACCCTATTGGGAGTGGTTTCTTTTTTTTCGGAAAATAAGAAAGATTATGTGCTCTAGGAATCAATCTGGTAGCCTTTGCAAATTTATAGGTTATGGATCAAATTTCCTGGATGTGCTCATAAGAGACCTCGCAACTTTGTTTAGGATCAGGCTGAGAAGATCTACCTGCTTCAGAAATATGGGTTGGAGAAGTGTTTGGAATGTTGTTTCCTTGTTGAAATGAATTATGATGTGGGTGGGTGGAGCTATCAACCATAAAAATATGGCTTCCCTCCTTCAATTGCCAGAAATGTTGAGAGTGCTAGACCTACCAACATTCAAGGGGGTCTCCCTGATATGCGGTCTCAACTATACCTCACACCTTTTGGGATAGGATCCCCATCCGAAATATGACCCGTTTTCCATCTACTTAAAGATCTTCCTTGGCTTTAACTATCAGAAAGAGAGAGAATCACATATGTGCCTTCGAAAAGCAAGCTAGTGTGTTTGGTGAATGTTCAATTGCAAGTGCATCAAGGTTATTCTACTGCAATAGGGAAAGAAAGTGAGCCTCTAGGAGAGAGTTAATAGTACCACCCTAATAAATACACACACAAATAGGAATTTTTTGTCTAACATCCAGCAGAATAGTCCACATGAATGTGATGAACGTTATAACCATTACAACAAATTCTCAATACGCACTAAAATAACCAAAATTAACTACCTTAATACAGGTGAAAGCAAACATGAATCATGAATGTTCATATAATATTCTTACACACATCCATAATCCATGTATGGAAACATGTTTGCCATCAAGGCTTCAAATATTAAGTAAAATTAAAAAGATGCATGAATACAATGAATATCACTTGCTCCAATAGTGGAGTGTTTGAGGCACTACTTTCTACCCAAAAGTACTAACTTATATCTCTTATGCCTTATGGGAGAAGAAAAGGTTAAAAATCCTTTACATGAGAAACGAGAATCTGTTTATAACTTGAGGAGTCACCTTTCATATCCTCATGACTCTTGACTCTCTAACTTCTAGTGACCTTTGGACTTCTACAACCTTTGAAGTTCGAAATGACTTTTGGTATTACATTTCCTTTAGACTTTCGTGACTCTTGATTTTAGATATGACTCTTGGACTTATAATTGCTTGTATTTTACGATAATTACAATAGTATATTTTGTATTCTATATCATCATATGATGAAACTAAACACGTCACTATATTGGGTGACTAGGACATGACAATGATTGATGACATGGATCTGATTCAGTGGTGACATGGTTGCCACTGTGTCTGCTCATGGTGCTTCCACCCCCTGAAGGCTCTTCAAACTTTGGAGTCTTCATGGAGCTTTGATCATTAATTTTTAGGTGTGTTATTGGTTCTTCTTGTGCTTCCTTTTTTCATCTTATTTTCCTAATCTTCCTTGCATGCGCTTGCCATGAGGTCCCTGAAATACATGTTTCTGCAATCGCTCATGATGAGCAGCTATCAATTTAAAAATATGCTACTCTACCATGTTTTATGCATATTTTATTCTTTGTTCCCTTTTGGTACCCTTAAAATGGTCAATGAAGATTTAGGGACCGTGAGCGCACTCTAGAAGGCTGAAGGACAGAGGAGGAGGAGCTTCGAGGCTTCGATATGCGGTCATGTGCCTAAGAGAAGAAATAAATCATGGTAGGGTGCATGTCACAAGTCCCAAGGACGAAGGAGAAAGCTTCAGGCTTCCCAAGTGCGATATGCACCAAAGGGAGAGAGAGAGAGGGCGCATGGCACACTCCCAAAGACTGAAGGTTGAGACTTCATGCCTTTGGGGTGCGCTCATGCACTTAGGATGCCTCAAGAAGGGTGTAGGGCACACTCTTGAAGGTTGAATGTTAAAGGTTCGTGCCATCAAGGTGTGACAATACACTCAAGTCAGGTCAAGAGGGCATAGTGCGTATTGGGGAATGATAAAGGATTGAGATTTGGGTCTTCAAGATGCACCAGTGTGCTCAAGGAGGGCACACTTCTTTGAGTCGAAGGAGTGTGCTCAAGGAATACTTAGTCACTTTTTGAGGGTGCAGTTCAAAACAAGGAAGGGGCTTGTCACTTTTGGAGTATGCCCAATTTCGTGAGAGGGAACAGGGGGAAGTTTTGAACAGTGAAGAGTCACCCATAAAAGGTTTGGTGTGTGCTCATGTGCTCTTGGCCTTAATGGGATCGTTTTGCAACCAAAATTTGTCTAAGTTTGGATGGTTGATCGAGGGGTGGCCAAGATGAGTTCTAGACATGAAACCATGTGTGACACTTACTCACTCATCAAGAAAACTTAGAGATGCTTGATAAAAAATGATTATACGTCAAAACACCACTTTATGCACATTCCCCAAGTACAAATGATGAAGTGTGTGCGACTGCTACCCAAAAGTGTCATTTTACAACAAGAAAGGTGTTGTGATCATGAAATGCATAGAAGGATATTCGAATCAATGTGATGACACTTAAGAACCCTCAAGAACACTCAAAACACATGAAACAATACAAAACAAAACTTGACAGCAAAGGCGACACATGATACAACAATGTGGTAGGCTCCAAAATTCAAATGTAGTGAAATTTTGGAGGGTGTTGTAGCGATGACAACATCATCATAACTAGGGTCATTTTTCTACCAATTATAGGAGAGAATAATGTAAGGACTAAATAAGGTCAAACATTTTATACAAAGAAATTTGAAATTTCATTTTGAATAAACAAGAACTTCAACAAGGTAAACCACAAACAATAAAAAAAATGAGTAAAGGGACTACAAAAGTTGCCATTAGACACAACAAATTGGAAACAATTGTGAAATTAGGCTATCTCACTAAATATATTTTGCACCATAATCTACATGCTTGCTATATGTTGCACCTCAATATATTTATATTGGATGTAGTCATAATATAGAAACCATGTGTACATTGTTTAAGAAATATTACTTATAAATTCTTAAACATATGTAATGCCTCATTCTAAAAAATACAAGCTATTAAAATTATGACTTACAAAAATCAAAATAACTATATTACCAACACAAAAATCTATATTAATATTAAATTTAAATTTAATTGCAAAATAAAAAATATTTTTATTTTATAATAATTGTACATTAATTATTATATAAATAAATATCAACAATTATGTACTTGTAGGTATTACTTAGGCTTTTATCTCACTTTTCTAAGTTCATCTATGATTTTAGATATTGTTGAAGGCTTTGCATACTCAAATCTCGAAACTGATCTTGTCTCTTTGTAAGGATCTCGCACAAAGAGGCGGTAAAACAATAATGAAAGAAGCCAAGCTGATAATTATAAAATAAACCAAAAATAAATATCAACAAGCCTAAGTAAATAATATTAAAATAATGTTGACCCAAAAATCAACATCAACAATTTGAAATTTCATTTTGAATAAACATAAACTTCAGTGAAATAAACCAGAAACAATCAAAATGTCAAAAATTCAAGGAGAAAAAGTCACTTAAGACAAGACTAATAGCTGCAACACAACATAGTCCCTACCTCTACAACTAATTAATTGATTAAGGCAGTTCAGAGTCTACATTTTGTCTTTATTTGAGAATGCTTTGTTTCTACAATTGTTTTTGAAATCTATTTTTATTCCTTCTTCTGCACATCCGCAACACGCACAATGTGGCACTCCACACCTCTGCATTCCGCACAATGAAATCCACTTCCGAAACTCTTTCTACCTCACTTCCCCCATAGCCTTTCTCTTTCCTCTACATATCACAAAATTAGCCTTTTTTGTCCATGTCTCGACTCTGCATATTGAATTAGCATTATGCGAAGTGCAGAGGAAGAAAGCTTGGCTCGATATAGTCCCTGTTCTTTAACAAACTCCCTCTCACACCATTTCTCTCGCACTTCTTGCACACCCTTTCTTCGCACAACAAAATCATAGCAATTTCATATTAAATTAATATTCAAAGCTACTTATGCATATTTTCACAGACAATATGGCCACTCACAAAATTAGTCTTTTTTAATTTTATTTTAAAATGATTTGCCAGATACTGACAAATAATGAAAATAAATTTCTCTCCACCAAGGGAATTATGTCACATCAAGCCTCGCTCAGCCAATGGAAAATTAGAAATAATATTTCTGGAAATTAGAAAATGATTTTTGAATTTACAAGAAATAGGAATGTTCAACATTTTTCTGAAACTTTGGTTAAAATTGCAAAAAACGATATTATTCTTCAACACATCTACATTGCACACAATGAAAGCCACCTCTGCACTCTACATTTCACACAATGAAAACCACTTCCATACACCCTCTTTGTCGCACTTCCCCCACAACCTTTCTCCTTCATCGACATATCACAAAATTAGCCTTTTTTGTCCATGTCTCGAGTCTGCATATTAAATTAGCCTTATGTGGAGTGCGGAGGAAGAAAACTTTACTCAATATAGTACCTGCTCTTTAACAAAGTCCCCCACACTCAATTTGTCCGCACACCCTTTCCTCTGCACTTCTCGCACATGCTTTCTCTACACAACAAAATCGTAGCAGTTTCATATTAAATTAATACTTCAAAGCTTTGATTTTAAAATGATTTTTCAAGCACTAAAAAAAACTGAAAATAAATCGCCCTCTACTAGTGGAATATGTCACGTCGAGCCTCACTCAACCAATGGAAAATTAGAAATAATATTTCCATAAATTAGAAAATGGTTTTTAAATTAACGTAAAATTAGGAATATTCAACATTTTCTCGAAAATTTGGTTAAAGTTGCAAAAGCTCAGCAAAATAATTGAAAGCCAACAAATTTTGACTACGAGACGAGTGCTATAGTCCTTGGCCTAGAAAATGATTTTTGAATTTACAGAAAAATAGAAATATTCAACATTCTCCTAAAACTTTGGTTAAAATTGCAAAAACTCGGCAAAATAATTGATAGTCAATGGACATTTCACTGTGAGGTTGTAACAACGCAACCCAAAATTAGCTTAATTTTTTCCATGTAATTAAATCATGTAACTCAATTTTAATGATTAAAAGGGGTTGAGGCAAGGGACATGGATTCCAGAGCTGGGAGGTTGCTTTCTTAGGATATTCAAGGTTTCCTTGTTGCAGGAAATCCAAATTATTTTGACTGTCATTGAAGGCTGGTTGGTGAGCCTTAAATGACCTAGTTTTTGAATTAAATTGAACTAAAAAGAAGGACAAAGGCCGTGGTGCTTGGGAAAAATTTGCAAGGCAGAGAGGATGAATATGAAGATTTGATTGTGCTAGCAGCAAGGACAATGGAAGTCAAGGACTGCGCAACAAAGAACCACGAGAGAGGAGAAAGAGAGAGTATTTGAGAAGTTTAATTCAACAACAGATCAAGAGATAAAGGGGAAGAAGAGGAAAAAAAAGGATCCTGAGAGGATGGAGAGAGAAGGATTTTTGCAGTAAAAGGAGGAACTCAGAAGCCTTTCTAGCTGTGTTTGTTTATGGTGGATTCTCGAATACCCAACATGGGTGGAACCACTGTATTGTTTCTTGAAGGGTGGAGACTTGTTATATGGACTCCCTTGACCCTCTTAGGTGGAGGCAACAAGCCTATGGATTCCTTGTGTGTATTGGTTGGCTACCATTGAACAATTGGAGGGTGGAGGCAGTCAAATTTTGGATTCCTTGTACTTTGGTTATCTACTAAGTGGCTAGTAGGTGGAGGAAGGAGGACCTTTGGAGTCCTTGTTTCAGTTGGCAATTGGTGTTTTTAATCCTTTGAGCAAAACCCCTTAGTATCTTGAATCTAGATGGGGGTAAAACTGCAAGTGGGGATTAGTTGTAGCTATCTATGGTTGGGTGGAGAGTCCTTGTCCCAGACTCAGTTTCCCATACTCTAGTTTTAATTCCAATATAGGTTTCTTTACATGTAACCCATGTTATTAAATGTATGTGTATATGCTTGGATTGTAATTCAAATTTATATTTATTGCTAGAACAATGCATGGTTTACAGTTATAAATTAAAAGAATGAGATTATGTTAGCAAGTCCTTGAGACTCTGATTTTTTTCTAATGCCCTGTATGCAAGGAGACATACATTTATATTAGTGCCATAAGAACTTATTGTATACAACCTTGTAGTCAGTGTGAGTAGCACCGATGAAGGCATCGCAACCTTGTTGATTGACTAAACACTTTACCTAATTGTTAAGCTGAAATAATGCAAATTTTGTGCATAATGGGTCTGTGGAGGAAAACCTGCAGAAGTCTCCCAACGACCATTAAAATTGTGAGCATGGCTAAGTTTCTGAGATCGATGGACCTCATTATAATGAATGTAAAAATACAAATAATTCATATACTCTTACCTATGTGTTGTCGACCTTGGCTTAATCCCCACAATCCATGATGAAGGCACCATACATCCTAGCTAGCCTTCGAAAAAACGTTTTTGGAAGTCTCCCACAAGGTCAGGGCCGAAGAATGATGAAGGAGAAGTGTTGAGATGATGGCACCGGGATGACATGTCCCATGGGTTCCATCCCGGAGGTGCAAAAAGGGGAGAAGTCAAGTAGAGCACTGGGATGACGTATCCCAAAGATCTCATTCCGAAAGGATAAATGGGAACGGTTAGGAGGAATCGGCAGGGGGAAATATTGGGATGATGTGTCCCAGAGGCGCAAATAGGATTAGGCAAGGAGAATCGTCAAGGTGACAGGACCGGGATGATGTATCCTAAAGTTCCCATCCCAGAGGTGCAAAAAGGAGCAGTTTAGGAGAGCATCAAGATGATGGGACAGGGGTGACATGGAAGCCCATAACGTGTAGAGGAAAAACTTATATATGAACCCCAGGCTAACATAACATGCCATGTAAAAGCTAAGATGGAGAATAGGAAATGGTGTAGGCCCCAACTTTTCGTTATGCACAAGCCAGCAAACCCCTAAGTTATTTTGAAAACCCATTACTACCTTTTCTGACACCCCCTACAGTGTTTTCAAAAAAGGTGATGGAGGGTGTTGGAATTGATCCTAGCTGTAGATATGGAGATGGGAAGTTTGATAAACCAAGTTTGATAAACCACTCAGTGCACCACCCCTACCCTTGTTAACACCTGTGAATTTTGAACCATCAAAATTCATTAGTCTAAAGCACAAGCATCGGGGACCACCAATTTATGCACAATCTAAAAGAGGGATAACCTTAGCGGGGTCTTAGTGGAAAGCGAGGACCACCGCGAAGTGATCAATGATGGAGAATTCACCGTCAATCTTCCCCTCTCGCTAGTGGCCATCAGATTGAGTTGGTAGGTGGTGGGGACTGCTAGGGCATGGCAACATAGTGTGGTTTATATATATATATATATATATATATATATTATATAATATATATAATATGTTATATATATTATATATATATATATATATGTATATATATATTATATATATATTTATATGTATATATATATATGTATATATATATATATATATATATGTATATATATATATGTATATATATATGTATCTATATATATATATATAGTATCTATTATATATATTATATATATATATATATGTATATATATATATATATGTTTAATATATGTATATTATATATATGTATATATATATATATATATGTATATATGTATATGTATATGTATATGTATATGTGTATGTATGTATGTATGTATGTATGTAAAAAAATAAATTTATCCCATTTTTCTAACAGGAACAAAGAAATTAAATTAGAGTAGCCACACTACTAGGGCAAGTGGGGTGTGTTACAGAGGTTTGAAAAATGAATAAATAAATAATTAGATGTTTGGATGCTTTTGGATTCTATTTCCTATAAGACAATTAGAATTGGCACAACTCATTTTTCCTTTTATGTTATTTACTTAGGATTTTGTCTCACTTTTCTGAGTTCATCTATGAATTTAGATATTGTTGAAGGCTTTGAATACTCAAATCTCGAACTGAACTTGTCCCTTTGTAGGGATCTCGAACAAAGAGGAAGGTAAAACAATAATGAAAGAGCTTTAATTGTGCAGAGCGCAAAGCTTTCCTTATAGACATGGTACTCTAGCTCTTACATAGCCCCTCAATCCCAAATAATGAAATCCACCATTGCATAGATTTCCCCTGAATCCCTGTATTTTGCATAATGAAAGGCATCTTTGCATAGCTACGTCCGGACTTCTGCGCTCCACAATGAAAGCTCTATCTACATGTCCGCATTTTGAATATCTGCATTTCCTACAAATAGCAAAATGAAAACTTAGCATAGCATGTAGAAAAACACTTTGGAAAAAACCATTCATAATAAGCCCACTCAAAACTAATCGAGTATGTGTTGGCAACCTTCATGTCAAAAAATGCATGATGAACATCTTACCAATGCAACTACAAACATGTTACTTGTTAAAATTCCATTAGGTTCTCTACACTAATTTGTATTTATATTCATGAATACTTCATAAAACTTAGATTTCTTTGATAATTTGTGAATTGAACATTTATTGTCCAATATTAAATGAAATATGTTTTTAACTTATGATTTGTGTGGGAGAATCAGTATGCGCAATAACAAACACAATTTTTCTGCCGCAGTGTTCCTCACTTTTGCATGCATTCTTCATGTGCATAGTTCTCCCGCATGCCATCATTTCACAAAATACTAGTTTTTAAGTGATTGACTTTGACCACAAGGTAGAAAAATAAATAAATAAATAATTAGATGGTTTGATGCTTTTGGATTCTATTTCCTAGAAAACAATTAGAATTAGCATAGCTCATTTTGCCTTATAGGTTATTTACTTAGGCTTTTGTCTCACTTTTTAGGGTTCATATATGAATTTAGATATCGTTGAATCCTTTGAACACTCAAATATTGAATTAAACTTGTCGCTTTGTAAGGATCTCGTACAAAGAGGCACGTAAAATGATAATGGAAGAGGCTTTCATTGTGCGAAGTATGGAGATTTCCTTATATATGTGGTACTCTAGCTCTTACATATCCACCTTTTCATATCTTTCCTTCGCATCTCCGCCTCTCACATAATGAAAGGCATCTTCACATAGCTTCATCCAGACTTCTGCACTCCACAATGAAAGCTTGATCGACATGTGAATTGAACACTTATCGGCCAACATTAAATGAAATGTCCTTTTAATATGTGATTTTTGTGGTTTTACACTTATGCATGCATTTTCCCTTCACACAATACTCTTACACACCTTTCTTCTGCACAATACTAGTTTTTAAATGATTAAAGCGACCAAAACTGCTTGTCGAGTCAAAACACATTAGCACATCTCTCAAAAGTGAATATTTTGAGATAAATATCTCTAGTATTGTGCAAATCTTACAATGAAATCTTTCATTGTGCAAATGAAGATTCCTTCGCACTCTACATTTCGTATGAGACTCTTCACATTATCAAATGCACTAAACGCTAAATACTGCACTTCGCCACATTTTGTTATTAAGGATATGTCTCTTTATTGATCAAAGAATTAATGAAAATGTTTATTCAATTAACACACATCACTATTACAGTAGCCAAATGCAAGCATGTTGTCCATATCATTTGTAAATGTCAAACCACATACCAATAGAACCAAGGATTACCAGTAAGCATTAGTGTTTATAACATATTATATTACACAATATTTTTAATGATAACAGGTAACGTGCAAAATTTTGAAAACATTTAGTAACATAGCATGTAAGAACAAACAAGTTTTTAGGGCAACCATATATGGAAAAACTATGTCAATACATAAATGTTTGAGAAGAAGCGAGAACCTGCAATGACATATACTAACTATGTTGTAGAAGACTCCGCACTTTGCATTGATGAATAAATTAAGGCTTAGCAATACTATTAATATATATTCAACAAATTGATGTGCATTCACATCATATCTCAATTGCTTAATATAATTTACTATTATGCATTGTGTAATGATTACTAGATAGAAACATATAAATAAAATCGTATCTATCGATATTATAAAATACTCTTTTTGGAATTTATTTGGTGAATCGATGCACAATCAACACATCATTCAAGTCCTTAATAACATTTACTATTTGTAAACAATTCAAGAGTATGAATAGGTATCTACAGCTAGTATTCATCATAGCAAATTGAAACAATGTGCGGATCTCCTTCGCACACTTCTATTCACATATTTCTTCCACGCAATGGAAACTTCCTCTACATCTTCGCAATTCGTACATGTGTAATGATTATTCGTCGCAAAAAAATCGACACGTAAAGCCAATATTCATTATAGCATATTGAAACAATATGCTTTGCACACTTCTTGTGCATATTGCCTTGTTTGTCGGCAACATTTTGGAAATTAACAAATAGAAAAGAATTAAACGATATGTAAGAAGGACGTCATAAAAACATAATTAAGGATTAATTCTATGATTAAAAGATATATTTTCATATATTAATGGAAAGTACTATTGAGATCATAAGCATTTGAGGCAGAGTAATGGTAAAATCATTACATATTTATAGCTTATGCAAATCCAATCCTATTAAAAAAAATTTAATGGTTCTCATTTCTTGATTCTTGTTTATTCATGCTATAGAGTTGTGTTTTTACATTATTTAGAGTAATAATAAATTGTAACGGGTTCACGTATAAAGGTTGTTCAGGTTAGAATGAATAATGAAACACAAACGAATGAAATATGGACAGTTGTTCAGAATCTAGAAATGAAATGGAGGATGAAGTTTAAGTATTCTTGTTTCAACAATCCAGATTGTAGCATGGCACAATATACATCACTTAATAAACCCATAATATTTATGATATAAAGTAGCAAAGTTTAGTATACATAAAGGAATGGAGTAGAAAGTCCAATTGACATTTCTAAGAAACTAATACCTTATAGTGCACTCTTAATGACAAGAGAACTTATAGTATTGTTTGTCTTCTCTACTGAGTTATTTTTTTGTTGTGAGTGAGAATGATGAAGAAGATAAAAGAAGTTTGTGATGCAATACAAAACAAGGTCAATGTTTCTAATTGTAATTTGTTTGGTGCTTAAAGATAATAGCCATTAAATATTAGAAATTTGAGAATGGGGTGATAATAACTCCAGGATTTGTTATGGAAAATACATATGTGTAAAGGACTGAATATGAGATTTGTGTTTAGTTAGGTTATTTACATATGAAACAAGCTTTACGAAACAATGTAACCATGGATAGACCTCTAATAGCTACACTAGTTACTTAGACAAAATCACATTGAATATAATAAAGCATTAACTGTTATTTGTCCAAATTGCATGAATTATGGGCATTGTTCTAATTGCATGGAATCTAGTTACTTCTTACTAATTCTGCTATTAACGAGAAAACACGAAATCCACACTGCTTTTGATATATTAATCTCGCATCCCCGCACTCCGCAAATTGCAATGTGAGGCATAAACATTTCATTATTAGCCTTAATTAAGTTTTTAATATTCAGTAGTCTGCGCTCCAGAAAGTTGATATGTGTGAAGCGTAACATATGCGGTAATGTGAAAAAGATGGAATGAAGGTTCCCACACATATTGTTTTTCGCACATCCTTCCAATTTTCTAAAAGAGATAGTGGTTGTGAAGCATGTTTATGCATGCATTTGGTGAATAAATGTTGAATAGGCCATTTTGTAATATTAATCGATTTGTTAAAAAGCAATAATCATTATAGAATACGTTAAAGTAAGTGCTATTAAGCATTGAAACGATTTCTTGATTTCATTTTGATTCACCAAAAAAATGCTCATGCTAACCAAAAAGGGAAATACACAAATTAAGTTAGAGAAATATTTTAAAATTAGGGAAATTTTTGGCTTGCGGAAAGAATGGGAAACTAAGATTTTACACCCGAAGTAGAGAAATAGTTAAATCAATGGTGATCTAAATTGACATAGGGTATAGCCAACAAATTAAAGAGAGGTATATAGATACATGTTACACATGGTAGTTAAATGTTACTTATTTGGAAAATTTGATTACTTGGTACTCTATTATTTCTGAATTCGATAACGAAGTAAGGTTGGACACTTCAATGCTTCGGTTTTAGTATTTTGTGTTATTATTAGATACTATTATGTAAATTTTCTTGTGTAGTTTATGCATATTCATTTAAACAGTTTCATTTGGGGCTAGGTCTTGTTTCATTGCAACGCAAGTCAAAGTGGGTTGTTGTTATTAGTTGAGTTGTTGTTTGTTAATGTAAAATATTTCGTTAGTTTTGCCCCTCCACAGCATTATTGTATTCAAGTATTTTTTTGTTTTCTAGTGAAATAGAATATGCCACCTGAATGAGGCAAAATGAGGCATGGAGTTGGTGAAAGAGAAAATCAAGTCAATTTCACCTAGAGAGCATTGGTCAAGGGAAGGCTATAGATATTAGTCATGTTATCAGTCCTAACTTGAATGAATATGCACTTGATCGACATAACTTTGGTAATGATCTTGCATATCTCAAAATTCTTCTAGAATTACTCATAAGAAACATACATGATGAGAGAAATACTATCATCTCATTCATGAATGATCTCCAATGAAACTAATGGCAAATGTAGCACATATTAGTAAATGTGAGGAGGGGTCAAGAGCATTTACAACAAAAACTAAATCGCTTTGAAGGTAGATTTTCTCACATGGATAAACATGTACACTATGAGTTTCAACTTCCACCATCACAGGGTTTAGTACCAAAGTGTAACACCCTCCTCCCACATTTACTCAATGTTGGTACCATTCCATGACCTCCTTTTTCCTCCTAAAACATATCATTTGCCTACCTCTTTCCATCATATATCTCTCAGATCCCTTGAAAATTGATTAGTTAATAGTCCTATAGTTATTAAAATGCATTAAAATTGATTTAGGAGTTTTATGTTAACAAATTAGGAATTTTAGGTAAAATGGTTACAGGAAGTTCCAACATCCTGTAATTGGTTTATTGTTTGACATGTGGCATGACAGCTAGGCTAGAGCAAAGGGCAGGGATGAAAAGTAGAATGTCCAAGCATGGATGAATACTTATCCTACAGCAGAATCGACCCTCCTACATGCACGGTCAACGAAGGACAAAGTATAGCATGTTGGCGACAAAGGCAGCAACAACAAGCATTCTAAATTGATTTAGTTTTGTTCCTTTTTGAAATTAGTTTAGGATAGAAACATTTTAAAAATCACGACATGGTAAAAGTGGCAAAAACCACATCATGAATGTACATTCGTTTTCAAAATGTAAGGGTTGTAAGACCGTATGTAAACACAGTTCTGAGTTAGTAGTGGATTATCATTATCGTTGTTGTTTCGTTGAAAACAGAGTTCGAATTTAATATCAAAGACATAATTTGCAGTCACGATCTTTCCTTGTTGCGTTGATTTAATAATCGGTTGATCACAGTCCAGTATACCTCTGGAACGCGAACGAGCCCTGCGTTAACGTGGTATACTGTTATTTTCTTTTCATTTGCAACTTAGGGTATTAAAAGATATGCGCAGTGATTAGAATTGGTTGTTGATTTTAATTGAACGCGTATGGTTTATGTTTATGATCGTGCTTGAACAGTTCATCACTGAGATCGTGAATCATATCTTGTAAGGGATTCGATCCCTTGTTGTCTTTTAAAGCAATGTCATGAACTCTTATGCTTACGATTTCTGTATATTTTTATCTTGCATGAATATTAGTGAATGTTGAGTATTTGTTGAACAGGGGTTTTATGCATGGTGTCTCTGTAAGGGGATTAAAATCTTGGTTTGCAGTGATACACAACGTTTTAATTTGGTAAATGAATTGAATGACAGTGCTGTAATTAGGTAGATTAACTCAGTGACCTAAGTGTTTGGGTGATAGGTAACATACCTCAATCTTCCGTAAAAAAGTCCTGTGACCTACCATCATAACCACTTAGCTAATAATCCTTTATGTCTATATACTTTAGACGCATGCCTCTAAGTCTACGCATCCTGGTCGATAATAAATATAGCCTAGTCTAGCACCCTAGACAGGACACTACATTTTGGCGCTGTTGCCGGGGAGGCGTACTTAAAGGATTTAAAAAAAAAGAAAGAAAAATAAAATTCAATAAACAAAAATAAACCAAAACACAGTTAGAAATCATGTTCATTTATGCCTAGATTTAGAGACTGTCAAGGTAGATTCGTAAAAACCCCCCACCATTCAAAAGCTAACCCATCATCATCAGGAGCAAACTCTTTAAGGAATTCAACACCAGCTGAGGAAGTCATCATACAAGCATTAGAGGATAAAAAAAAGTCAGGACAGGGACTTACTCTCATCGAAAGGCAAACTTTATTAACACATAAATCGCAGAAGAAGTACTTTCCTAGGTGTTCCACACAAGGAGAAAGTAGCACAGTGACCGAACAGTCTTTCTTTAATCTCCTCTTTAGAACAAGTGACACTGACACAGAGAAACCTATTAGAATGGTTGAGGAAGGAGATGGATCAGTACCACATCAAGGACATAGAGACGAAGAAGAGTCAACCTTTCTGTTTCCTATACATGAACCACAAGAAGATGATGAGATCAAAATGAAGAACATACCTCCATCCGTGCTACCAAACTTTTATGGTATGGCTTTAGAAGATCCAGACTCATTCTTGTTCGAGTTTGACATTGTATGTCAAACATATGGCTATACAGATGATGCCCATAGGCTTAGACTCTTCCCAGCGACATTAAAGGCATCAGCCTTAAGATGGTTCATGAGGCTTGGTGAGCATGCTATAGTTGATTGGGGTGGCATGAGAAGAGAATTTCTAAGGAAATATCAACCTTACTGTAGATCCAAAGATTCTAAAGATGATATCTTTAGAATGATCCAACAAGAGGATGAAACCTTAGAGGAATAGTTAGAACGGTTTGTCTACAACTTACAAAAATCCAAACACCGAACTATGCCTCTTGATCTGATCCGCCCAATATTCTTGAAAGGCATCCGAGAGGCATACATGGATGACCTTAACTTGATGGGAAAAGGTGACATTTCTGCTTTACCCTTTGAAGAAATCACTGACTTATGTGAAAAGTATTCAAGGAGCAAAGCTAAAATGGGAAAAAGAACCCTGTCATCCAAAGTCACAAAATCTGCCTCAGCAAGTGTCACAAGGGCTGAAATAGGGAATCTGTTAGAAGAGTTTAAAACATATCTGTTAAGCACGCTAGGGAACCAAATTGACACTCTAAAAGCTAAAAAGAAACAAGAAGCTGAAGATCAGATAATGGCTATTTTCTGCCCAAAATGCCGGAAGAAACATGCATTAAAAGATTGCCCACTAGAAAACATCCAAGTTTGTGCTTTCTGTACTGAACATCATGATATATTTAACTGTCCTAAAGTTAAGGTTTTGCAGAACTGTAATATGGCAGCTAATGCAGAGATGGAAAACGTGTATTACATGGGCACAAAGAGACCATGGCAGCCAAGGCCAGCACCTCAAGGTATGTTTCCAAATCAAAATTTGCAATTTCCTGTAAATGATCAAATGTATGCACAGAATTCATGGAATGTACCCATGCCATGGCAGCACCAAAACCACCCACAGCAACAATGGATACCATCTCAACAGTACTCTCAATCTTATCATACATATCCTCAATCATACCCACCGTATTCACAACCATATCAACAATACCATCAGCCGTATTCATCACATTCTCAACCATATCAGCAGTATCCTCAGCAAGTTGTTTATCAACCTCAACCTACTCAATAAGCACTGCCTGCTCCTCCACCAATAAATCCACCACAACTACAATTTCCAACTAACTCACAACCTTCCAGACCTACTCAAATTCCTGCTCAAATTGTCCCAAATCCAAATAATAGAGCAGAGAAGCCAGCCTACAATGTAGAAGAGGGAACCTCATATCCCACACTACCCTTGCAAAATATCAACTTGAGGTCTGGTAAGGTACTCCAAAAAGATTCTCCAATAAAAGATAAGCGAGAAGAAAACACAGAAAATGAAAATGAAATGACAAATCAAAGAAAAACAAATGATGATACCAAATATAAGCAAATGCAACCATTGCATCCGCCTTTTCCAGACCGATTGGTCCAAATTAAACCTCCACTGTCTATACCACAGTTTGATGTCTTAGATGAACTCAAGAATGTCTACATAAAAATTCCGCTACTGCAAGCTATAAAATACATTCCCATATATACTAAATCCATCAAAGACATGTGCCTCAAGAAGTCTCCTAGAAAAAGGATTGATCCTTAAACCATTCATGTTATAGGACATTTAGCAGGCCTTATGACAAATACCATCTCCATAGAAAAGTATGTTGATCCTGGCATTCCCAAAGTGACCACCATCATTAACAACATACAAATTCCAAACACTTTGATAGATCTTGGGGCCGCAATCAATGTCATGACTCTTGAAACCATGAGAACGCTCCAGCTTACAAATTTGCAACATACAACGATTGTTCTAGAACTAGATGATAGGTCTAAAGTGATTCCTGAAGGGATTTTGGAAGACATAATTGTCTCACTAGACTCTTGGGGAGTATCCAGTGGATTTCTTAGTTCTTCAACCCAAATCCAATTTAGGAGGGCACCTTATCATCCTTGGTAGACCATGGTTAGCAACTGCTGATGCATTCATAGGATGTCAATCGGGAAACATGATCATTTCAAGAGGGACTGAAAGAAAACAACTCACCCTCTATCCATCGACACAATCACCAGTAGTAACACACAATTTGTGGCTTGATGATAAATTCAATGATAAAGAAGAAGTACAATCTGTTTTTAGCATTGACCAATCTATGATTTCCAAGAACAAAACAATAATGATTTGGTAGAATTATTCCTTTCTCAACCTGATATTTCCGAAAATTTGAGACACGACAATTATCATGTTGCAGATGTAATTTTAGCCTAAAATTTTCAAGAAACATGCACCATTCAATCTTTGCAAACCACATTTCACGACATTTTTCCAGTTCAATCCATCACCAACACAAAGAGTCAGATCATAGAGATTAGTCCAAGGAAAACTCTGAACATAGGCAATCATCTAGACTCATCTCAGCAAGAGAAATTGATTCGACTATTGAGAAAATAGCAGAAAGACTTTGCTTGGGAATACACCGATATGCATGGGATTCACCCTGACACATGCACTCACCATATTTACACGGATAGTACTATAAAACCAGTGAGGCAACCACAGAGAAGGATGAACCCCATGCTCTAAGATATTGTCAGAGAAGAGTTGCAAAAACTATTGAGGGTTAATTTTATATATCCTATTTATGACAGTCAGAGGGTATCCCCATTGGTTATAGTGCCCAAGAAAAATGGTAAATGGCGCATTTGTGTTGATTACAAAAAAATGAACAAAGCCACGCTCAAAGATTATTTTCCACTACCATTTATTGACCAAGTGTTAGACACCCTAGCTGGGAAATCATCATTTTCTTTTCTTGATGGTTTCAGTGGCTACAACCAGATCAGGATAGCCTCAGAAGACCAGGACAAAACCACATTCACCTGTCCTTGGGGAACTTATGCTTACAATGTTTTGCCGTTTCGACTTTGCAATGCTCCAGCTACATTTCAGAGAGCTGTATTAGCTATTTTCGTTGATTTAGTTCATGATTGTGTTGAATTTTACATGGATGATTTTTCAGTATACGAAAATTCATTTGAACATGCATTAGAGAACCTTGATAGTGTTTTGAAAAGATGTATTGAAGCTAATTTGTCCCTCAGCAATGAGAAGTGCTTTATGATGTTAAATGAAGGGATAGTGTTAGGCCACTATATTTCTTCTCAAGGCATCAAAGTTGACCCAGCAAAAATCCAGATCATTGTTGATTTGCCAATTCCACAGAATCAAAGAGATTTAAGAAGTTTCCTTGGGTATGCAAGCTATTACAGAAGGTTTATTGAACATTTTAGTAAAATAGCATTACCTTTGTTTAAACTTCTAACGAAAGATGTACTTTTCAATTGGAATGAGAACTGGCAACAAGCATTTGAACTACTCAAAAAGAAGTTATCAACCGCACCAGTCTTGAGAGGGCCTAATTGGAGCCTACGATTTCATATCTTTACAGATGCATCTGACACTGCAGTGGGTGCATCATTAGGCCAAAAAGAGGAATCTTGTACTTATGCCATTTATTTCATTAGCAAAAATCTAACATCTGCAGAGTCAAACTACACAGTCACAGAAAAGGAAACACTTGCTACCATATATGTTGTGAATAAGTTCCGACATTACATAACTGGTTATGAAGTCTTTGTACATACTGCTCATTCCGCCATTAAACATTTAATGAATAAACCAATAACTAGTGGCAGACTTACCAGATGGTTATTATTGTTACAGGAATTTAACATCACAGTGTTAGATAGACTAGGTAAAGAGAATCAGGTGGCAGATTTTCTTTCTAGACTGCAAAATCTAGGTGAGGTTGTTCCGGTTGAAGATTCTTTTCCAGATGAAAATTTATTTGCAATTTCCATAGTAAATCCTTGGTATGTTGATTTGGCCAATTATTTGTCTACAGGAAGGACACCTCCACACTTTACTGCAAAGGAAAAGAAGAGACTAGTCAAAAAAAGTGCTAGATATTCATAGCTTAATGGTGATTTATTTTACACTAGTTATGACATGATGATTAGAAGATGTGTAAGAAATTATGAGGTAATTGATATTTTAAAATATTGCCATGATGAACCGTGTGGTGGGCATTTTGAAGCTAAGCGGAAAACATTCAAAGTTCTTACTCTTGGATACTACTGGCCATCCATTTTCAAGGATGCCAAGAAGTATGTGAAGAGTTGTGACAGCTGCCAAAGAATGGACAGGCCAACAGCTACAGACAAGATGCCCCTTCAGCCCCAAGTTCACCTAAAGCCATTTGAAAAATGGGCTCTAGACTTTATAGGACCCATTAACCCAACCTCCAATGGTAAGAAGTACATCTTAGTATGTACTGATTACGTCACAAAGTGGGCTGAAGCAAAAGCACTCGTTAGAGCCACCGAACACACAGTGGTAAATTTGCTTTTTGAAGAAATTTTTGTAAGGTATGGAGTACCAAGGGAGATAGTGACTGATCAAGGTACTCAATTCACCTCAAAGTTAGTGAAGGACATCAAAGACAAATACCAAATCAATTATAGGAGAAGCACACCTTACCATCCACAGGCCAATGGGCAGGTGGAATCCACAAACAAAACTTTGGAAGGGATCATTACTAAAATTGTTGCAATGAACAGGAAGAATTGGGAAGAAAAGCTCAAAGATGCACTCTGGGCTTACAGAATTACGTGGAAGGATACTACAGGATTTACACCATATCAGTTGGTGTACGACAAAGAGTTAATGCTTCCTATTGAGTTTCAAATACATACTTTTAAACTGGCTGCAGATTTGCAAATTGACTTGGACCAAGCAAACAAGGAAAGAATTCTGCAGTTACACCAACTGGATGAACTGAGGCAGCAAGCGAGGAACCCACAAATCCTCAATGGCAAAAACAAAGGAAGCAGTCGGCAATCGATGCCACATATCAAGAAGAAGCAGTTCAAGGAAGGTGACTGGGCTTTACTTTTTTACTCTAAATTCAGAGATCATAAAGCCAAGTTTACCACCCATTGGATGGGCCCATACCAAATTATTCAGGCTTACGACAATGGTTCAGTCAAGCTCAAAACTATTGATGGAGAAGGTCATTCCTTTACTGTCAATGGTCATCGCCTGACACTATACACTAAGCCCACTAGCAAGCAAGATTTTCTCCAAACAGTATCTCAACAAAGAGAGGTTGAGATACTGCAGCCCTCAGCTGCAGTATCCCTTCCTTAGTTCATTTCCTTTCAATTTCGAAATTTATAACCTATAAATAATTAAATACTAAATATATAATATATATATATTATATATGATATTATATATAATAATATATATATATATATATATTATATATATATATATATATATAATATATATATTGAAAATAAAATAAAATAATAATAATAATAAAATAATATATAATAATGGGTTAGATGTGAAAACCAGCCTCTGGCACACTCTAACCCCGAATTCTTACTTGAAAACCAATTCTTTGGCGGGTAAGAATTCTCTTTCTTTTGTTCACTGTTTGATTTCTCAACTGAATAATGACTTGAGGACAAGTCAAAACTTTTGTGCGAGAGAGAATCATCAACATTTGTTCTTTTATCTCTCCATTGTAAATTCTTAAAGATTTCTTATCTCATCTCCTCACTGTAAATTTCCAAAGCAGTTTGTTACAACATTCCAGATTTCAATAAATAAGTTGTTTTGTCATTGTTTTATCTCAGAGGGACCTGGTTATAAACATTATGCAGGGGGACCTGTTTTGTCCAGAAGACCATGCTATCAGCACCAGCAGTAATGGGACCTGTTTAGACACATAAAAGGGACCTATTAAGAGATTGTTACTTCAGGGTTACTTCAACAAAGCTTCAGCAAGTTTCTACAAGGATTCACAGGTTGCTGGGCACCAAGACTCCATCAAATACCCAAGCTCAAAGAACCTGTATACATCTATATAAGGAGCTGCATGAACATCTTCAAGATTTCAGAGGGACCTGTTACATTCAAATCTATCTCAAGGGACCTGTTATGAACAGCAAAGAATAGTCAAAAGAGACTAGTCCTACTCAGCATGCCAATGCAACAACAGCCAACAAAAGTGTAATATGTTCCTTATTCTTAACATTTAATTTCTTAGATTAATTTTTAATGTTAAATTTAATGACTGCGACTGTTATGATTGATTTCAAGGGCACTACATTTTCCATCATCCCTTATCTCACTGATCTTTCATACTTCAACCTATTTCATACCTCTAAATCCATTACCCTTTTCATATCAGCCCTCTTATGCCAAACGCATCCTACAGCCATACCAACATCCTCCATTTGGCCGAGTACCAATAGAAACAGGACACGTGGTGGATTGTGTTTTAAAAAAATAAAAGGTAAAGAGACAGATGTTAAAGCAGGCCTATTCATTGTATTTCATACGGCCGAATTATGATTCCACCACCCGATGCAGCTAAATGATTCAAAGGACTCCCTGAAATCATACCCTAGTATTGCATATACGCTTCCAGCGCTCCTATGATGGCATTTATACAAGCGGTACAACCATTCCCCTGTTTCCAAAGATGAATACGCTATGAAGTAAGTGTAGTTGGTCATTTCATTATCATTTTCAAATTGTTCACGCTGGCATTTAACTCCTGTGACTTCCACAGTAAGGATTGAAAGCAGTGAGTGCCACAAGAGGGAAATATAACCATTCGGTTTCGACTCCCACCAAAGTCACAAGACAGTCGACCGAGCATCATATTGGATATTAAGGGAGCGACGCCACTAGGTAACAAATTGAAATTTCTTTGCTAAAATTGAAAAACATAAATAGAGAAGAGTTAGAGCACGACCCTCTACCAAAATGACCAATAGGGTTGACCAGAGCGTGTTCGACAGTTCTCAATACCATGAAGATTGCATTTCAATTCTCAAAGAGATACAGTGGTTTCCCTTTTTAGAGAAATTTAATGGAAGTAATGAAGAGGTTACCAAACAATTCTCTTTCACATTCAATGGAGAGAAAGCCCTGATAGGTAACTTCTCATTCAGGGTTTCAGAAGACACCATCGCCCAATCAATAGGGATCAGCCTAGAAGGGGAGAAGTACTTTAAGACAAAGCAATTTAAAGAGAAGTCGTGGACTCAATTCATGTCTAGATCCAGAGTCTCATCAGTTAACTGGAAGAAAGGCGTCCCAAGGAGTTGGTTGGTGCATCCCTGGGATGAGATGGTTTACATTCTCCAAAAATTCGTAACCTGCGAAGGTCGTTACAGTATTGTCTATCTATACCATATCAAGTTACTTCTACACTTGAAAAGGTAGTGCGTTATCAGTCTACCATATTTTTTATTACAAAGCCTAACTAAGATGTCGAAGACCATCCAAAAGCAGAAGGGAAATGAAGACAAGAGCCTATATCACTTTGGATTAATTAAAATTCTTATTGAGCATGAATTGCAGAGAAGAGGGAAAATGTGGAAGGAGTTCTTAACTGCTAACCAAATTAAAGACGAGGAAGACAAAGAAGAATCACAGGAGAACTCAGGATTCATGAAGGACATCGATGAAGAGATCCCAACATCCAAAGCAAGCAAGGTGCCTCCACCTGTGAGCAGCATAAGGACTAGGCAAATGAGAAAAGAAGATGCTAAGAAGGCAGAGCAAGATAAAATTTTCACCACTTATTCAAGAAGAACAAGGAGAGCACCAAAATCCCAGTTACAAGAAGACCAGCTTGAATCCAATGCACCTATACCAATGGATATTCAGAGTAGTTACCACTCACTACTAGGACCAAGAGCTGATATAGAGGTTGAAAGCAATAACAAGCAAGAAAAAGGTTCACCACCTCCCATTAAGAAACAGAAGAAACTGGAGAAACAAATTGAGAAATTAAAGGAAGAACTCATGGAGGCTAATATGCTGGAAACATTTATCAAGAAAGAAAATGAAATGCTCCGAGAGCAGAGTAAAGAGACTCAAAAGAAGAATGAAAAGTTAAGGGAGCGAATCAATGAACTAGAGGCTGAGCAAACGGATATTTGTAAGTGGGCCACTAAGTGGTACAATTAGAAGAAGACCCTCAAAGAAAAATACAAAAGATTAAAGCAGGAGCTCCATGGTCATAAAGATGCCCAGGTGAAAAAGAATGTGGACACATTGCTGAAGGCAGCAGAGGTACAGGCAGGGACAGAATTCAAGGGAAGCACTTCGGTGTTAGCATGAGGACATGCTAATTCATTAAGTCGGGGAGAAATATTGGTACCATTCCATGACCTCCTTTTTCCTCCTAAAACATATCATTTGCCTACCTCTTTCCATGATATATCTCTCAGATCCCTTGAAAATTGATTAGTTAATAGTCCTATAGTTATTAAAATGCATTAAAATTGATTTAGGAGTTTTATGTTAACGAATTAGGAATTTTTGGTAAAATGGCTACAGGAAGTTCCAACATCCTGTAATTGGTTTATTGTTTGACATGTGGCATGACAGCTAGGCTAGAGCGAAGGGTAGGGATGAAAAGCAGAATGTCCAAGCATGGACGAATACCTATCCCACAGCAGAATCGACCCTCCTACATGCGTGGTCAACGAAGGTCAAACTATAGCATGTTGGCGACAAAGGCAGCAACAACAAGCATTCTAAATTGATTTAGTTTTGTTCCTTTTTGAAATCAGTTTAGGATAGAAACATTTTCAAAAATCACGACATGGTAAAAGCGGTAACAGCCACATCATGAATGTACATTCGTTTTCAAAATGTAAGGGTTGTAAGACCGTATGTAAACACAGTTCTGAATTAGTAGTGGATCATTGTTGTTTCGTTTGAAAAACAGAGTTTGAATTTAATATCAAAGACTTAATTACAGTCATGATCTTTTTGCGTTGATTTGATAATCGTTGGATCACAGTCCAGTATACCTCTGGAACGCGGACGGGCCCTGCGTTAACTTGGTATACTGTTATTTTATTTTCATTTACAACTTAAGGTATTAAATGATATGCGCAGTGATTAGAATTGATTGTTGATTTCGATAGAATGTGTATGGTTTATGTTTATGATCGTTCTTGAACAGTTCATCACTGAGATCGTGAATTGTATCCTGTAAGGGATTCTATCCCTTGTTGTCTTTTAAAGCAATGTCATGAACTCTTATTCTTACAATTTCTGTATATTTTTATCTTGCATGAATGTTAATGAATGTTGAGTATTTGCTGAACAAGGGTTTTATGCATGGTGTGTCTGTAAGGGGATTAAAATCTTGGTTTGCAGTGATACACAACGTTTTAATTTGGTAAATGCATTGAATGACAGTGTTGTAATTAGGTAGATTAACTGAGTGACCTAAGTGTTTGGGTGATAGGTAACATACCTCAATCTTCCGTAAAGAAGTCCTGTGACCTACCATCATAACCACTTAGCTAATAATCATTTATTTCTATATACTTTAGACGCATGCCTCTAAGTCTACGCATCCTGGTCGATAATAAATATAGCCTAGTCTAGCACCCTAGACAGGACACTACAACCATCCTTTGATCACAGCCGTTGATTGTCCCGATCTAATGGTCCCCGCCGCAAATAACCTGCCCATCTGCTTCCCACCATCCAATCACCTCCACCATGATCAGATGGCATTCACTCCTCCCATGCCCACAAACCAACCATGGGTTAAGTCGCAATCAAAGTGGTTTTCATCACATCCCTTTTCCCATGCATCACACATTGGCTGGCATCGCTCGCCCTTGTACGATTACCGCTCACCCTCCAAAAGCGGTGTGATCAATACCACTTACCGCCAAAACCGTAGTCCCCGGTCGTTAACCTCTACACAACTCTTCCGCCTGATGACCGTTGGATCTGTCCACCTGAGATCCAATGGATCACGATTGTCTGCCCCCCATTTCCTCCCGATAACTCTCGCTGAGCCATATCTGTCGTCCATTTATGCAATCCAACGGCTGATATCCATTCCCCGTCCTGCTCATATGTTTTCCATGCAATCCTCTCGTACTCAGCCATTCCACACTCCTGAAGGACGAAGTGGCCAGTGTTCAGTACTCTGCGCAGTTACTCCTAAACAATTGCAATCAACAAGAAGGATGGCCGAGAAAGAAAGGACCAGCCTCGAGTAGGTAAACACGTTCGACAGTTATGGAACTTCTTCCATACGAAACTCCACCTGCTCAAGAAGTACAACAGAGCACCCGAGAAGATCAAATTTGATCACTGACGCAGGCAGATTGCCCCAGAGACTCCATCAGATAGTTAAAGCGGTTGGTGGTCAATTATGACCCCTCCACCTAGAATAGCAGAACATATTTGTAAAGAAACTCTACATATACCCAAGAAATAGATGTAATCAGGGTTGATGGTTGTTGTTTTGATGTAAGGTTCAACTTATGGAGACTGTAACTACTTTGATACTTGCAGCGTCTCGTCTTCATTTTCAGCTAATACAAGCTTCTTTTGTTGTTAATTGCTCACTTTTCACTTCTACTCTATTCTAGGTTGTGCCTGTTATAGAGTTTTATTTAAATCTTTATGTTTAGCATTAGAGGAGATGTCATCCTATCTATGCGTTAAAATCTTGTATGTATGAGTGAATGTGTTATTCAAGTTTCTGTTTACTTAGTGACAAAGAGTTGTCATCATGTCTGTGCATTAGGAAATAGATTTGCAGACCTCTTTACTGGTTGCAGCCGGCCATCACATGGTCTTGTGCATCTGCTGGTGTGATCAGTATTATCCATATTCACCAAATCCCTAAACTGTGAGTAATTGGTGGCCTAAAGCCTTGTAGTCTGGGGGTGTTCACGCATGTCTGGACTTAAGCATAGTAGGAGTGGTTATCCAGCTTAAACAAGCATCATTCCTTCCATTCATCCATTTCCAACATTAAGTTGAGTTTGTAATGTTCCCGAGCATCTCTGAGATACAACCTAGGAGAGTTTCTTGGGGTGATAACATGACCTTATGTCCTTACCATTTGAGGAGAGGTAATTCTGACAAATGAATTACAAGATATGGTCGGATTCATTTCTTCTTTCTCTGGGGTTGGTTGCTGTGCAGTATCCTTTTCTTTTGATGTTTCTTGATACTTTTCTTCTTGATATTTCACTATTTGAACCTTCTTCTTATTGATATGTCCTTCTATCTTGAGAGTTTGGGGAGTGGTAATTTCTTTAAATGCTTTACAAGATATGGTCAGTTTCATTTCTTGATTCTTGATGTGATCTTTCACTTCTTCAACATTTTTCTTCTTGATATGTCCTTTTATCTTGATAGTTTGAGGAGTAGTAATTCTAGCCAATGCATTACAAGATATAGTTGGATTCATTTCTTCTTTATCGATGTGATATTTCACTTCTTGAACCTTTTTCTTCTTGATATGTCCTTCTATCTTGAGAGTATGAGGAATGGTAATTCTTGTCAATTCTTTACAAGATATGGTCAGATTCATTTCTTCTTTCTCTGGGGTTTGGTCCTAGCGCATATCCTCTTCTTTTGATGTTTCTTGATCCTTTTCTTCCTCCTCTTCATACTCCATGTAAAATAATTTCTTCTCAGCACACTTATGACTTTTAGTGCATTTGCTATCACAATTGTAACAAAGCCCTATTTTTATTTTCTCTTCCAATTGTTGTGGTGGAACCCTTGTAGGATGTGGAAGGCTAGGAGAAACAAAATTTCCATTATTATAGTTGTGAGGGGTAGACTTCCTTGCTGCCATAATTTTACTTTCCACTATGTAACAAAGCCCTTTTACTGTTTCCAATTGTTGTGGTTTTGCTCTAAAGAAGGTGTTGCTCTTTGTATCCTCATATTGTGCTATCATTTCCTCCGTGAAAATTGACCATGTAACAAGTTGTTTATCAGAAAAAAGCCCTTTATACCTTAAAAATTGATCTGGTTCTAATTATGAAGATGCAATACATACCTTTTGTAACAATGGTACACCATGTAGATCAAAATATTGCTCCATCTGAAGTATCCAATTTACCGGATCCTTGCCATCAAACTTCCTCATCTTGCCTTTTCTTGATTTTAGGAGCTTGAACTTGAAACGACTATAACTCTGTACTTTCGAATCTTAAGTTCTGAAATTGTGATCTGCAGTAGCCCTTTGCGTCCTCTTTCCAATGCCACCAATCTGACCAAATTTAGATTCTCCAAGAAAGAGTTATGCGCAATCTCCCAAGATGACCTGATTATATACCTTTTAAGAAGAGTGAACTTGTATGAAGTGACAAATTTCATTGTTTTGACCTTAGGATCTAAAAAATATAAATAGGAAACTACAGTCCGTCGTCTTTCTGTAATTTCTTATGAAATTTCAATCTGATGCTCAAAACAAAAGTTATGATTATTTTCCCTAGGTCACCTGTTTGGAATGTAATTCAGGTGTTTGCAAAAATACCAACTTCCTTAGATCATATCTCCACAAATATTGCGCGAAAAGCTCTGAAATTCAGACCCGAGGTTCAATAGCGAAACCCTAGAATTCAAATATTTGATACCAAATGTTATGAAACCATCTCACAAAAAGATAGAAAAGATAGATCAAAGCCTTAGAATTCAGCCTCTTTGAGGGGGCAACCTCCTTTACATTACACAAATGAACAATTCTTGGATGATACAAATGACTAGACCTCCTTTCTATATATAGGATTCTAAGGGGTCATAATATAATGAGAGCCGACATAACAATAACGATGTAAGGGCACAATAATACAATAGTGGGCTTCTATGGGGCACAATAATAACAATATGGGGACTAGATGGGTACAACAATATAACAAAGGGGTTGTACTAATAACAATAAGGGGTTACACTAGTAGTATAGGGGACTAATAAACATGCACACAACATAACAATGCCTTGGTAACAAGTTTTTTTTTTATTACTACATCGAAAATGTGGATCTCCTGTAAATTCAAAATGTGATATTTATTTATCCCATGAGCCCACTATTATGGCTAACAAGTATAAACACATTAAGAGATGTATTTTCTACCTTCTTCAGATGCCCTTGCAGGTTTGGAAACTACTTTTTTTCTGTAATATTGTTATCAAAGTATTTGAGATTTCCCACCTGTCTCATCATGTTCCCATGAAATAAAACACCTTTGGGAATCTTTGGCATAACCATAGGATACTTCAGGTCCTTAGGCAAATTAACTAATTTGGTGGTATCATTTCGTGGTGGAATATGTTTTCTACTCAGTATAATCCATTTAGGTTGTGATGATGAACTAGGAACTTTGATCACTTCCTCTCCTTATAGTTCCACAACGATTTCCTACACCATCTCATCTTGTATCAAAACAAATGGGTTCTTAGTAATAGGTATTCACACTGACAAAATCCCCACATCTCATCCCATATGTCTAATCAATGGCTTTTGTCTAGTTCCATTACAATTCCCTAACAGAATCACTCACCAACAAAACACTTCAACTCCTTTAGTCAAGATTCTAGTTCCTAACCTGCCACACAAAAAAATATGATAATTAACACTTGACTTCTGCTACACATTAGCTTAGGCATGTTAGCCTGACATCTTTATGACCCAATTTCCTATCATAGTTTTGGTACATGTATTGTTTTCATTAATGCATGGTATCTCCTTACATATGCCTCACTAGCAGTCATTTTGAATAAATTTTGGTAGCCCAAGATATTTTGTAGCATTTTAAAATATATAGACAGTTAAGGAAATGACAACCCATACTTAACTAAAGTATTAACCTTGTTGATGTGACCAATAGTCACATTATTATATTTATTTATTTTCTTTTTCTTTTTTTGCATTACAACTATTCTCTACTCAATGGTAGGAAAATGGATCCCAACACTACAGGATACATACTCATGGCATAAATCTAGGTGAAGTTCTCTTTTGTGTGCGAAATTGCCCCTTCTACCACATTGTTACTTTCTTATTCCAATTTATGCAATTTAGCTTTGTTGTGATGCTTCTCATCTATATGCTCATGAAATATGTATGTATAATGTCCTTTCTCCATAGTAGGTTTATAATTTCCTTTTCCCACGATACATACCTCGAGCTAGGTTACCTACCTCCTTTTCACTATCTTTCTAACATTCATACTTTTTTTCTACTATGAAAGGGCCTCCATACTAGAAATAAGACTATTGGTTGTTGCACAACTTGATCCTTAAGCGCATAGGTCTAATTTCCCATAGACTTTACATTTTCATTTGATGTACCATGTTCGTCTGTAGAACTAGATGTGGTCTTGAAAATCTAACTCAATCCCTGTTGAGGTACCTTCATTGTGCAATGATCTTATACTTATACATTAATCAAACATACTTCACAGTTAATGTGTACTCTCCTTCTGGTGGAGACTTTGTCCAATTGATTATGCCAATTTTCCAACCCTTCATCAGAATCTGAAGAATAATATCCCATGCTACACTAGATGAGTACACCATTCGCATTTTGGTTCACAAAATATTCCCATCCACGTAGTGATCTTATAAATTTTATCTAATGCTTCTACATCTAGCTCGCCTTAGACTAACTCAGCATACCTATCACCATCTCAGGGATCCAAGAACGCAATCTCTTAGAAATCACCTTATTCAAAAATCATATGCCCTTTCTTCATGTTAATAATCACATCATTATCAAAATTCCAATTAATGTCCAACAAATCTAGATAGGGGTATGTGTCATAAAATATTTATATGACTTCAAAATATTCCATACTTTTGGCCACATCAATATCTACCTACACATTTGACATTCTACCAATAGGGAAAATTATATACTAATTTTCCAATCTAATTTGGATAGGGGACCATTGTAGCTTAGGGCTCCCCATCATCTCCTCTATCTTCTTCAATAAGATATTCACATTGGAACAAAATTCTAAAATAATATTTTCCATATCATAAGGTCCTATTTGTGCACCAAACTTGAACTCTTGGCTTATTCTCTTCTCCTCGACAACCTGATTAACTGCACCTCCTATGGTATGAGTTGTTGTATCCTATGTTTCCTTTTTGCACTAATAAATCATCTTGTGAATATTTTACAAACCTCCATCATCCTAAATTTGTTCCAAGAAACTCTTCAAAAAGGCTTTAAGAGAATTGTTTCCAGTCATAGCAATTTTAGCTACAGTCCTATTGTAGATTTTGTTTTGGGAACACACAACCTCTCATCCTTGAAGTGCTTGATGTCATAGGTCAGGAAACGTTTTTAGCTAGCATGGAGATATTACCCTTGGTGGATCCACCTAATGGTGTATGGTTGCAAGTGTGGTGTTCTCGGTAGGTCCAACTACTTGATGACCTCTATTGAGATGAGATTCTTCTTACTTCCACTATCGATAATGAAGTACAATGGAGCACTCTTCACCCCCATATGTAACTAAAATAAGCACTCACCTTCCTTTGGTTCTTTGGGTTCACTTGGCTAGATTTTGGTAGTAGAAAAAATGGCACTAGGTTATGCATTAATGATATACTTCCCCTTTCCTAGATATGATTCAAATATGAAACCTACATATGACTCAAGGAATTTCTACTTAGTCACCAATGAATTCTTTGAGTGATATACATTCGTGTTATGCTAAGGGCTCTTACATAATACAAACCAATTTCCTATGCCTTGCTTTGTCTTCCTATTAACCTTCCTTTTTTTCAGCCTAAATGGGCTGCCTTGGGGTGGTCTACCATAGCTCTATCCTTTATTTTGCAGGTTTAGTCTGCCTTTTCCTTACTTCTATTTTAAGGAATTTTTTGGCATCATGACATTCACATTACTATCAACCATGGAGCCAATTGTATTGGCATTGATGTCAACAACTAGCTGTACATCGTTATGATCACTGCTGAAGTGGTCCTAGTGTCAAAGAGGCTTTGGAAGTTGTACAAGTGTTGGGAAAGATGTTGAGCAAGTTGGCGGAAATTCTAAGTAGAGAAGATTAAGGTTTTCCTCTTATACAAAGAGTGTCATAGTCTTGTTTCTATCAACCAGCGGTAGTACAAAATTGTTGCACTATTTCCTTTTTGTGCCCATTGAAATCACCCCAAAATTCTCATTCAGTGACCATAGAACTACCTTTAGGTGTCGAAAAAGAGACAATAAGTGTATCCATTGAAATTTCCCATGGTAAAATATGAGAACGTTATTCTTGAATTGGTATTCAACATTCACAAGCAAATATGATCTAGTCATGGTTAATTATCTTGATTTGGTCAAGAGGAATGCTTTCCAATGATTGATTAGTGGATCGATTTGGTTCCTTGTGAGCCTTGCATGTTTGATTTGGTCTCTAAGTGTATGAACACATTGATGGTCTAGTCATGGAGCTAGTGGTTAATTGATTGGATAATTATTTTAAAATGCCCCCAAGTTGGATCAATTGAAGGTTGGATAATATGATGATGCATATTGAGCGACATCATTAAAATTTTGATGCTTCCTAAGGAAAATGTGATTTGGGTACCCATAACAGAGAAAATTTAGGAGATAGTGCATGGATATTGATGACTCTATAGTTATTCATTGGAGTAAGATTAGAGATTAGTTGGTTGTTTGAGTATGTAGTGAAAATGGCGAAGGACATTGTATGGTGCTAGTATGACTTGAACATAGTGATTTGGAGTAAAAGATACTTGTACATAATGTGGCTAAAATATTGACATAACTAGTGTGTTTTGTGCAACTAAAAGTGTGTTCATGATGGAAACCTCACTCGCACTGGAACCAATATCTACAATCTACTCGCCACATATGTTAGGCCAAAAGGGGATTTAAAAACCCGAATGCAGTCTTTCAAATTTTATTTTATTTCTTACAATTGCTACAAAATGATTTGGTTGCATTTATTTCTAATTAACTGTGCAATCACTATAGGAAGATTTATTAGCTTTGTTCATTACAGAATGATTTTGCAAAACACGATCAAATTTTTGTTCTCTAGTTCCAGGGAACATGCAACGACTTGGCTCTTTCCGAATCTGACTTTGAACTTCCCAAAATTGCTCCTCAACACAATATACGATATACCTTGCCCTTCTTTACCGAGTCTTCAAATTATTATAGATTTGACAATTGAAAACTAATCTAAGATGGTTTTCACAACATTCCAAAATAGGGGTACCTTGCCTCGTTGTTGTAACAACAATCGAATCACTAGAAGAAAACCACATAAGCACTATTACAAGACACAACAACATGTTCCTCCTACATACTTTAATATTGATACAATAGGAATCCCAAAGACAAATCGACAAATGACACAGTGATTGAAGCCACCAAGTACATATTCTTAATGTAAATCAATTCAACAAGTTATAGACTCTCAAATTGATCAACACACATAGGAATAAAACTGCAAATAATAATGGTTCACAAGCATAAATTGATTTAGTGTAACCATATAGCTTCAATTCATTTAACAATCGCAAAACTTACAACCTGATTGTTATTCATTACACCATTCACACAGAAATACCTTCCGGTTCACATAGATTCAAAGGTGTGGGCATCTCCTAAACTTCAAAATTATAGCTACATAAAGAAACAATGACTTCCTCTCTTCTCCTCTCTCTCCTCTCTACTCCTTTCTTGTTATATTCCTCCTGTGAACCTTCTCCTTACGTCAAAAACTTCCCAAATACTCTTTTCTTATTGGTTCCCAAGAGAAACCAACCATGGCAACTTACAGTCACAAAAATGTGAATCGTTTTGCCTTCTCCACAAAATAAGGGAAACCAAAAACTATTTTTTACATTAGAAAATAACTCCTCCAACTTATTCTAAAAAAAAAACTCACTTCCTAAATTAAATATTTAAAATTTCTTAACAAAAATTTCCCCAGCTTTACGATGTGACCATCCCATCACATTGGTAAGTTCTTGTCCAGTATTTGTAAATTTCGTTTGTGCTAGGCCTATGCACTTGCATCATACTCCTAAGGTGAAAAGCATTAATGGTCTAATGACCATTTGTCTATGAAGTGAATCTTCCTCGATCCTAAAATTTATATTGTATCTAGCCCTTCTCCTTATCATGTTCTTGCTCTATTGTTTTCTTCTTCATCCTTCTAGGTTTCATTGTTTTATTTTGTAGTCTTCCTCCTCCTTTTTGGTATATTGTCCTTTATTCTCCTTTTCCCTACATACCTATTATGTTAAGGCTTCTTCAACATCAAATTCCTTATTCTCCCTATTTCCACATCAGTGAACCTCTTCGTAGGCATTTCTTTCATCATCAATTCTCTCAATTTCCCAATTTCAAGATACACTTCATCCCTCTCTTAAGAGACTTTTTTTGTTGTCCTCTCTCGTTCTTCAGTAATCCATCTTTTTGTTGGGTTATGTCACAATCCTCCTTGTTTCTCAGAGCCTACTTGCTCCCTTTTATCTTTTGTAGCATTGTTGGCTATCTAACTTGTGTCACTAATTTCTACTGATGTTTTCTTCAACCTCACTATCTAAATATCTATTGAACATACGTTGTTGTTGTTTCAGTATTCTATGATGGCCCTACCTTCAATGGTTACAATCTTCTGATGTCCTTCATCTCATAACTTTTTGTTTTTAGACCTACATTTAAAACAAATCTGATCTACTTCCTCCCAAAGTAGATTTCCTCTCATAAACTTTCTTCTTCAGTGTTCCACCATGCAATCATTAATATTCAAATTCAATAAGAATTAAAAAAAAATAAGTTACCTCAATAATATTTTCAAATATGATTTTACTCCCTCTTTCCTTTTGTTGCAAACTCTGAACTTTGCTTGCTTACTTTCTTTCAGATTTCCATTCTGCAATAATTAATTAAACTATACTTGGACTTGTAAACTAAAACTATTTACCTCAATCAAATTTCTAATTATGATTATGCTCCATGCTTCTGAATCTCACCTCCAAAATTTGCTTGTTCTTGAATTGTTTGGCTCTGATACCACTTGATGTCACCCTAACTCACACTAGTGCCAATATAACCAATATACTCCCCACATATATTAGGCCAAAATGGGATGCAGTCAAGGAGGCCAAAAGGGGATTTTAAAACCATAATGGAGTCTTTCAAAATTTATTTTTGTCAAAGTTGGTACAAAATGATTTGGCAGCATCTGTTTTAATTAATTGTGTAGTCGCTACAGAATTATTTGGTAGCGTTGTTCACTACAAAACAATTTCATAGTGTGCAATCAAATTTATGTTCTGCAATTTTGGGGAAGATGAAATGACTCAACTCTCTCCCAATCCGAGTCTCAATGTCCCAAACTTGCTCCTAAACACAATATATGATCTACCTTGCCTTTCTTTGTCACATTACAAATTATTACAAATTTGGCAATTGAAAACCAATCTAAGACGGTTTTCCCAACATTACAAAATAGGGGTAATTTGTCTCATTGTTGTAACATCACTCCAATGACTAAAATAGAGCCATGCAACTGCTATTCGATGACAAATAAACACATTCCTCCTACAAACTTTAAGATCAATACAATGAGAATCCCAAAAGACAAATGGACAAATCACACAACGATTGAAGCCAAAATGTACAAACTTTTAATGTAAATAAATTTAACAAGTTACAGACTCTCAAATCGATCAACACATATAGGAATGAAAATACAAATAATAATGGTTCAAAAACATAAATTGATTTAATGTAACCATAGAGCTTCAATTCATTTAACAATCACACAACTTACAACCAAATTGTTGTTTATTATGCCATTCACATAAAAATACCTTTTGTTTCATACATATTTGAAGCTACAGGCATCTGCAAACCTTCAAAATTACAACTGCACAGAAAAACAACGAGTTTATCTCCTCTCCTCTCTCTCCTCTCTTATCCTTCCTTCTTCTTATCCTCTGGAGCTTCTCCTCACCTTGGGAACTTCTCCTCACCTCGGGAACTTCTCAAACACTCTTTTCTTATTTTTTTTGATAGAAATGAACCATGACAGCCAATAGTTCCAAAAATGTGAATCGTTTCCCTTCTGTACAAAATAAGGGAAATTGAAAACTAATTTTTACATTAACAAATAACTCCTCCAAATTATTATAAATAAGAAAAACTCACTTCCTAAATTAAACATTTAAAATTTCTTAGCAAAATTTTCCACAACTTTACCATGTGACCATCCCATCACATTGGTAAGCTCTTGTCCAATCTTCGTTAATTTTCTTTTTGCTCGACCTATGCACCTGTATCAATTTTCAGGGGTTGGTGTCTAAGGCTATACTTTTATGGTGAAAACATGTTTTCCTTTCGAAAAATATTGAAGATATGACTAGGTATCCCATCTTGTACGGATTTATATATATGTTGCATGTCGCTAAGTGAAAGTGTATGTCTAAGTGTGTTGTTCGTATGTTGTTGAGTTGCCGTTGAGGTATAGAGAGAGAGTTATGTTATAGAGGGATTGAGACAATGTTTTGTATTTATCTGATGAGCATAGAGTCTAAGTGGGTATAGTGTGAAATATGGATGAAATGAGGAACACAAATGTTTGTGTTGATGCATGTGGATCCTAGTTTGAAAATGGATTAAATGTGGTCCACATGAGCTTGAAGGTTGGGGCCTCTAGTGGGTAAGCTATGGTTTGCCATCAAGTAGTGGATTTTTGATTCAGAGAGTGATGGCTTGCCTTGAGTTGTTTCCTGAAAACATTGGGAGTGGTTTCTTCCCTAAGTGGTTCCCTTAGAAACTATTAGGAGTGATGGCTTCCAGCAAGTAGTGGCCTACAATAGGTAATGACATGCATAGTTGACGGAGGGGTGGCTTCCAGCAGGTGGTGGCCTGCAAAGTTTAAGGAAGTGGTGGCTTCCTTTAATTAGTGGCTTGGAGTGAGTGGTTGCTCACATGCATCAAAAGTTGAGGTTTTCACACTGGTGGTGGCCTCCAATATGATGATGTAATGTATATTTTGCATAATAAGAAGAAGAGACACAAAGTGTATGGTATTTTTTCTCCTGAAAGTGTTTACACCTAATATCCAGTGTCTCCATGTGCATGATGATGCTCATGTGTTATGTTGCTTATATGGTGCATAGATTTGTATATACCTTTTGTTGGTGATTATCTGATGATTCAATGGTTTGTAAAGAAATTGAAGAAATTAGTAGTTTTTTATCCATCGATACAAGATTGATTCACCTCTCCACTGCTACTCAATTTTGTCAAGCTCCTAACAAAATTCACAAACCCAAACTCTCTCTTCTTTTTCTTAAGTTTTTGCTTGAATTTGATACCATATTGATTTTCCATGCCTAGTGAGAAGATGTCTAAAAATTTCATTTTGTCTAGATGTATCAGATTAGACTGTCATAATATTTGACCACCAGATTTCATTGCCTTTGATACCTAGTTTGGTGTGTAAGATATGGAAGATGTTTTTGAACTACGACATTGTTTGGTCCCTCTCCTACTGCATTGTGGTCCATGTTGTGTACTGGTCATTGTAGCTTCCAATAGTGTAATATTGTTACTTAATAACATCCTTGAAAGAGCCCTAAGTGGATACGATTGCAAACATGGTAGATTTATTTGTAGCCTCTTTCTCATGGTAATTCTCCCACTAATTATTGACATGGACGAGAACCTTAAGGAGTATAAAGGTAATATTTCTTTATCGAAAAAATTGTGGACAGAAAGATACCCTTCTAGCATATTTAAGCATTTGTTTAGAGCATCCACATATATGTTTCCTTCAAATATAGGAATATCAAAACTAAATTATATCTTGAAGGGGTCACGACTCCAAAGTGGTCACTTGATGAAGATGCATCGATTGCCAGCAATCGTCGAAGGATTTGGGCATAATTATCAATCATATTATTCCTTTTTCGCGTGACAGCTTCTGCGAGCAATATTTTCATATGATGTCTTGTTCCCTCATCTTTATTTTCTTTAGCCATGGGAGCTCATTAGCATCAGTGAGGACGCTCTTGCAAAAGCTCAAGTAGTTCAAGACCTAATTCCTAATACCTTGACGTCGTTGGGGACATGCATAAAGAAATAAATAAAGAGTATACCACTCCAATACCATTGTTATAGATTTATGAAGGGAATGAAATGAAACATATTCATAATAAAAACATAAGGATATAATGAAACATGATTTCTATTAATAAGTGGAATGTCCTACAACTATAAAAATGTGGAATGAAACACACTGGTTTGAATGGTGGTAGTTTATCTTTGAGAATAGATGTGATGGCTATGTGCATTCGCTATATCACATTACAATGAGGCCAAAAGGACCTTTTTAAGATAAATCGGCAATAAGTAAACCTTCATCATCCAAAAACCTGACCCTAAGAGATGAAAAACCAAATATATTTTGAACCTCGATGGGTTTATTTGGTACTTGACTTTCAAGGGATTGTAACTTTTGCATACAATATTTGTTTTCCATGCTTGATATCCTAGTGAAAGGTCTAGCTAAGAAATACACAATTCAACTAGGGTTAGGCGAGAGCCTCTCGCTTGTGACTATCACCTAGCCTTGCCATATCCAAAAGAAATATTTAAGGCCTCAAAACATCCCTATAAGTTCAGGACCCAAAAAAATGTTCAAGGCCTCAAATCATCCCTGTAAGTTCAATAGCTTTTATGATTAAAATTCAGTCAAACCTGCTACATAGTAATATGACTATAGAGTTGGATGCTAAACCAAATATAACCTAACCCGTTTACATATAGTAAAATAAATAATATTTAAATTAAATATGATATGTAAAATAAATAATATTTAAATTAAATATGATATTTTTTTGATATTAAGTTGAAAATTTATTCAAATATTTTTCATATCCTCTATTAACTTATGTATTAAAAAAAATATTCTCTGGTCTATTTAATTATTAAAAAATCAAAATTCCTCGCACCCACTTTCATTATAAAAAATCAAAATGTCTCAAACCAAATTCTGATATAAACAAACCCAACTTAAATGCAAAAACATCAAACCCAATTCCGAGACTAAACCTAACTAAATTACAAACTCATGCAAAAGCATGTCACGTAATTCACAAAGTTATGCAAAAGCATGTCACATAATTCACACGTGAATCCCGTGAAAAGGGGTCATCCAAAACCATATCACGTGCTTGACGTGAAAAAAGCCCCAAAAAGATGATCGTTTGACTAGGTCCTGCCGGTATAGTCTTCGTAGATAGACATTAGACATATTTGCTCTAAATATTGCATCGAACCGTGGACACGATAGCTGCTACGATATGTCGCTTTCTCAAAACAATCTTTTTGTGCCTTCGATATGTTACTATTATCAAATAATGCGTTACCAAGCATCTGCGGAACAATATCGCGGTGATAGAATGGTCGGAGAAAATCTTTTACTGCGAAATGGCAGGGCTGAGAGAGAAAATTCTTTTCCCACAAAATGGCAGAAATACGAAGTACACATGATAAGAGTGGTATGCCGGTTTCGCTGAGTCTTCAACGTAGTATAAACCCTTTTCTTATGTTATGGTAGATACAGTTCTCTATTCATATGATAACATGATTTGCCTCATGATCTGATTTAGATGCCACTGGATTTGGATACCTCTCTGCTCTGCACGGTTGCCGATTGGTCTCCAATGGCTATTGAATGGCTGTTATTCTATTCTGTTTTGGGCATGGCCTTCACCATCGTAGTCTTGATGTTCGATTTGTGGAGGAGGAAAACCTACAGTAGGCTTCCTCCAGGGCCTCCAGGATGGCCGATTGTGGGAAATCTGTTGCAGTTGGTTAATAAACCCAACGAAGCTCTATTCCACCTTGCTACCAAATACGGCCCTCTCATGTCTCTCTCTCTCGGAATGAAAACTACTGTGGTGGTCTCCTCTCCTGCCATGGCGAAGCAAGTTCTGAAAACCCATGACCATGTTCTTGCAGGCCGGAGCGTCATACAATCAGCCCAGTGTTTTTCCCACGACAAGTCGTCAATAATTTGGGGCCAATATGGATCTCGCTGGCGTATGCTCAGACGTATATCCAATACACAGCTCTTCAGTGCCAAGAGACTTGAAGCTCTGGAACATTTGAGAAGAGATCAAGTGGTACAAACTATCCAGCAGATTCTGCGTGAAAGTATGGAGGGGAAGACTATAAATATCGGAGATACCGTGGTCCAGTCCTCCATAAATTTGTTGGGCAACATGGCCTTTGGCAAGCACATGTTCGATCCCCACTCTACAGATTTCCAAGAGTTCAAAGACAGTTTTTGGAAACTGACGGTGTTGGGAGGAGCTCCCAATTTGGTGGACTACTTCCCCTTTCTTCAGTGGTTGGATCCTCAGGGTGTGGCACATAACACGCGAATCTATATGAAAAGGATATATAACATTCTTGACAAATTCATAGAGGACCGCCTGGCGACAAGAAGCGAAACCATGGACGGGAGTGATGGTCCGAAGGATCTTTTGGACGCTCTGCTGGACATGAGAAGCCATGAATTTAGTCTCACCGATATCAGAGGCTACTTAACTGTAACCTTTTTCATTATCTCCTTTGTGGTTATCATACAAGTCAGTCAATTTGTTTTAGTGATAGATGATATCTTATTTAAGAATCAGTGTAGTTTACTTCAGGGATAAATATTGCCAAAATCGATTGCTCTGATGTTTATTTTCTTTTTGCAGGACATATTTGGGGCGGGAAGTGACACCACTGCGAAGACAATAGAGTGGGCGATGGCTGAACTCATATGCAATCCGGAGAAAATGAAACGAGCCCAGGCCGAGTTGGACCAGGTAGTTGGGCGCAATCGAAGGGTGGAAGAAAGTGATACCGACAGTCTCCCTTATCTCCATGCCGTGGTGAAGGAAGTTTTGAGGCTGCACCCGGTAGCTCCTTTTCTTATCCCACACAGAGCAGATAGTGATTGCGAGATTGAGGGATTCTTGATTCCCAAACACACCCAGATAATCGTCAACATCTGGGCGATCGGAAGGGACCCGGAAATCTGGAATGAGCCATCGAAATTTGTCCCTGAGAGATTTCTCGATGATAATATGAATAATGTGGATTACAGGGGGCAACACTTCGAGCTGATACCATTCGGAGCAGGAAGGAGAATGTGCGTGGGCCTTCCATTGGCGAGTCGGATGATTCATCTGGTATTGGCTTCTCTCATCCATTCATTCGACTGGGCACCTGCGAAGGGCATGAGTGCGGAGCAGGTGGACATGACGGAGAAGTTTGGTGTGACTATCCGAAAGGCGGTACCTTTGGAGGCAATATCTACCCCACGCTTGCCACCGTATGTTTATTAAAATTGTAAGGCATGAAGCTTTTTAATGTTGCACAAGTTTTTTTAGGATTCGAGATAATCAGAATTCTGATAATTGGTTTAGTATTTTTTTTAATTTTCGGAAACACGGGGGAATTTTTTTTTTTTTCAAATATTCGTTCAGAATCATACTGTTCCCTGGCTGCACCCTTTACAGCAAATAAAAATCTAAATATGCTTATCAGAATAATATTGTTTCAAAGAACACCATATACGAATGACAACATTACCGCCCACGTGAAGGTACATGAATTCTCAAATTGTAAATTCTGAACCAATCATATTTTTATACACATCGCTTTAATATAGTCTGTTCTATATTTATGTCCAGACTGCAAAGTACATACTGAGCAATTTCTTTTGTGGAAAATTCTATTCTATCACTTACAATATTGATCGACCTCTTAATACTACCTTTCAAATCCGAACAAAATATTTGTTTATGGATCTAGCTTTAATCTATACATATAAATTAATATTCGCTTATAAACAAGTTTAATTTATATTTGTAGATTAATATTCGTTTATTTGTTTTAATATTTTTATTTCTGGAAATTACCTTTTTAAAGTAGTAGTTTAGTTTTTATTAGTGTATATGAATTTAATCATTTTTTTTAGAAATTTGTTAGAATGATAAGTTAAATTGTGAATTTTTTTTAATTGAAATATCTCACGTGGTTGGGAGGTTGGGAGAGTTTAATAATAACTTTGTCACGTGGTTTACATATGTGACATGATACTTTGTGATGACGCAACCATATGTAAAACATGATGTAATTGATGGGATATATGAAACATGCTTCTTCTACGGGAGGTTATTGAATATATTTTTTGGGCTATAGTATTAGGTTTTAAATTTCTTTTTTAAAGTTATAATATTAGTATTTGTATTATATGTTGCAAAGGAAAGGCCATAAGGCAATGGCACAAAAAATAATAACATAAAAAAGATAAAAAATTTATGTAATTTTGTTTTTTATTGGTGTTTCTTTTTTATCATATGTTATGTTTCATGGAGATTCCAACTACGATATGTTCAAAGTGAAGGTCATGCACCACACTTCACTCTAAAGGATTTATTAAAATTCTCTTCATTAAGATTTTTGGACCTTTATAAGTAAATGATTTAAATCAAACATTTCATAACAAAGTAATCTCATATCACCTTAATTCACAATGATATGGATAATAGTTTTTGGTCATTAGAAATTGGCCTAATTTTATGAGGGAAACTTAATAGAAAGACTTTAGTAGTAAGAGAAACTTTAATAAACTACCTCATCATTTGTTATATGATGTTGCTAATTTAGTTACTTGTTGCTTCTTATCCTTATTTCACATGTGTAAAATGGCCAAACTATAAAATAATGGTATTATCTGTTGTCTCTTTGGACCATTGTATTTTATCTAACTCAATCATTTCCATAGCATCAACTAGGTGCTAATCATTCTCTTTCCATAGTGACTCAATGTCTTCAAATGCATTTCGTAAATTTGGTTTAATAAATGTTGGTGGAAAACCAATATATTTCACTTTGTAGAAAGGAGTGTACATTGGTTGGAACAAAATTGTATTTCTATTACCATGTGATGATGTCACCTAAATCTTGAATCTTTCTTGCCACTTATGAAATTCCCCATTCTAATTATTGTTTGACCATGATGATATTGGCATCATAATCCTTGTTTGTGAGAATATCATTTAAGAAGTCAATGGTAAGTGGCACAACTAGTTCCTCACAATTGTGAAATTCCCCATTATAATTGTTATTTGACCATGATGATATTGGCTCATAATCCTTGTTCACGAGAATATCATTTAAGAAGTCACTGATAAGTGGCACAATTGGTTCCTCACAATTGTGCAAGTAAAGGAACAATTCATTCACGTTATATTTGAAAATGTTATACTCAAAGTCTTGATTAATGAAATTTTGTATCCTCTCCTTTTATTGTTTTAATTTGTGTCATCTCAAAAAATAGTTTCTCCAATAACCTGTGTATTGATATCTTACCAGTGGCATTGCCATTAGGTTTTCTTGTTAGACATTAAGCACAACTAAGTTTATAGTTTCAATTGGAAATTTCATGCGTCCATTCCATCTATGTTATAGAAGGCAAAGATCCCTAAAAACTATAGATGAATCCTCATCATGAAAGCTAGGAGGTAGCTCATTATTCATCTATTTATCTATGGTGTCATGTCCATGTTGTTGGTAGCTTCACTAATGATGCCTAAGCCTCATGGTAATACATTAATACTTTACATCGGAAACATGTGGGTACTTTTGATTGAGGGCGATGTATATTGGCCTTGAATGATATTATATTGAGCCTACGTGATGGTGCAAAATTTGGTATGCTAGAAATCACTAGAGAACATTTAGAACCAATCTACCTCCTATTCCTATGTATATATAAGTGCATTTATGTTTGTTACTCTCATGATCTGGGTGAGGGAATCCACAAAGGAAAACATGAGATCATGGCTAGAGAATTTTTGTAGGAAAAACAATATCCACTATGTAAACTCTTTCTTCCTGGAATCTAGCAGAAATTTTGGATATAGATAATTAGGAAGGACTAGTTAAAATTAGAGTTGGTCAAATTAGAGTTGGATAAAATTGTTTATAATGGATGATGCAACTTATTCCCAACACTTAGATGGTAACTATGTTTGCCTCAAACCATCTTAAACCCTTTGTGAAAGAAAATAATCTAGACACCTATACACCTACATCATAAAGTGTTCTTTCTAATAGTCACTAAACTTGTATTTGACAAAACTCTATTGTCTACCATTAAGGAGTCTATTCAAGACTTTACAACAATCAACTATACTTAGAGGGAGCCATCATCACGACATACCATTCCACCATCATATTTCCCATATAATGGGAATTGATGTTGATTGAAAAGATGTGGAAATTAACCCCAACATAATTTTACATGACATAAAGGTCAAAACATATAGGTGATATCTGATACGTTTATATTTCCTATTTTCGTTTCGCTTGTATCTACATCAGCCATGTCTTATCTCTCTACATTTTTTTTTCTCCTTTGTCTCATGCCTTTGTGTTTACCACAGGATTGATATGGCGAGCTCTATCAATATTGGTTAACGAGCGCCTTATAAGTGCATTTATTCCGAGAATAGGTTATCCTCCTCAAGCTTTCTTAAAATTAAATAAGTATTTTCCAAAAATGGTGTGGGAAATTTGGGAAGGGAATATACAAAATATGTACACATATTACGGCAGCAAGTCGGTCTTGAGCATGACACCCTTTCACTTCTTGTGTCAAGGCTGGGAAATATGCTTGTCTCTTGTTTAACATATTCCTTTAAAAGTCTTACACTTTGGTCTATGATCCCATCTTTTAGTCATTACTACCAAGATAATTATCATGTTGTGAATATGTTCAAGAGAAGCTCAATCTAAGTTAGCTAGATTTTCACAACTCATAAGTCTTTTATCATGTCGGTCATCCCTTACTCAATACTAAATCACTTTGTGCTATATTATATTTCACATATTTTTACCTTTTTCATGTCATTGATGGGGGATACATTAAGGCCCTCGTACGAAGAATCACTTCCTCCTGACATCAAAACACTATCTGGGAAGTTGATTTAGAAAAAAGTTGGTACCTTAGAGCTTGCATGTTTCAATGATAATACTCCTCACCTTCGACGATAGGTTTACATCATTGACCTTTGATTGAATGATTCTAAGACTTTTTAACTTTATATCATCCATTCATACTTAATAGAAATTACTCAAGTACCCTAAATTCCATTGTCATTATTGGTGGTTTCCTTCATGTCTATTAACATTTTTCATCATTAAACAACTTTTTTATGATATCTACCATGTTTGACATCAACACATTTATTCAAAATTTTATAGTTTTATTATCGAAAGATAAAGACAAAGAACCTAGTTCCTTTATGTTACATCTAGGTTGCTATGGATTCTTTGGCGTATTTGTGATTTTTGCGGACCTACAATGTATGTTTGGTGGCTATTTTCATATTGAGTCATGTGCTCATGGATCCACAATATATATTTGGTGGCCATGAACTTTCTCATTTGACATAGATATTTGCATGTCGATAATTATGCTTTGAGTCACTTGTATTATAAGTATGGGAATGCCTATCTCAAAGATGATATTATTATACTATAAGTCCTTCATTATTGTTTGTAGGTTCTTACTAGTCTATTTCTTGTTTCAACACCTTTGTACCATAAATTATTTCAGTTATCACTCCTCTTCTAACTTCATACATTAGGGGGAATTCCATTACACATTTTTTTGTCACATTCATTGAAATATATGGTGTACCCCTATTCTTCATTATCCAAAGAATTATTGTCATTAATCCATGAAGATGGAAGTAAATCCTTTCTTTGAAAGATGAAAATATTTTTCAAATCCCTTTAAAAACCATATGTCAAGAGAATGTCATGGGTTACACATTGACAACATGTCTAGCTAATAATTGCATGTTGCATGAATGTCAAGTGTGACAATATCATAGTTTTCTTTTTTACAAGCCATGACACTATTATTACAAGGGAGAAAATAAAAAGAATGAGAAGCTTCTAGAATATAAGCTGTGTGGATAACATATATCAAGATCTATTTAGATTTGGCTCACATCCCTGATTTTGATAGATCTTAACCTCCTCCTCTTATCCTCCTCCAATGTTATAAATGCAATCATCTTCAATTGAGAGAGGGCTCTTGGTTGATTGTAGAAATGCTTTGGATTTAAGATTCTCATTGAAACTATGCTAGAGTATCCAACTTATGATCCTAAATATTTTGAAAGCAAGGTGTTGAGATTTGGAATAACTAAGCTAGAAGGGGAGTCTATGACATCAAGGTGTCATGTGTGAGTCACTTCCCTATGATAACATAGTTATATATTATCTTCCCACAATAATTATCTATGATTGATGATTTCTTGTATATATCTCCTTAGTCATATATATATATATAAGTATTTTCATATTGTATTTAGGTTATATTTGATTTTATTATTATTTGTGTATGTTGCCTACATGTGTTTACTTCATCATCCGCAAAGGCAAGGCTAGAAGCTATGATATCTTCAGAAAATAATGAGGAAAAACTATGATAAATAGGTATGGATTTCTCATCTTTCTCCTTTCATTGGTTTTTTCATCTTTGATTTGATTGCAATAGACTTTGGGAAAGTTGTATATTTCTATTTTTTTTTGTTCTATATTTGGGTACAGGATCTAAGGAGATCAGTGTTATTTGAAATAATGATTTATCTGACAAAAATGCAATCTTCATTTGGGGCATATTGTAGCTCATTGGAAAGAACTATTCAAGGATTTAAAATCTTTGGTCAGTGTCATTGCATGCCAAGGAAAAAACTAGCCCCTTGAATGATAAAAACACATTTTCTGGGGCGTCAAAATGGCCCCACAACTTTTGGACCCAAATGCCATAGAAAAACACCAAAAAGGTAAAGAATTGTTGTGTGACTGTAAGAGGCATAATGTTATATCACCCTATAATATTCTTCCACACTTTGGAATTGATGGTATCCACTGCATCAATATGCCTCATTAAATGTGGAAACTTCTACTAAACTTGGCTCTTGGTGAGCCACATTCCTTGGTGAAGAAGTTGTATTATTTTGACAACATAATAGAGTTATATGTTTTACTGGAATCTATCCTTCATCTTCATGTCCATGATTTGATCCACTATAATTTGTATAATGTAATTAGGATTGAGTTTTTTGGGGGCCAATTTCTCAACTTCCTCTAAAGTATCGAATAGACGTGGAACATATGATTGAAACAATTCCACATTAAAATATCATTGCAAGCAAAGCAAAGAAGGAATACTCAATTTAAAAAACAAAATCACCCATAACATTTCTAATTATGCAAGACACATATCAGAGTGGTATAATATATTGTGGCAGCCTATGGTCCACTTTTCTATAAATGCAATCAAAACTTTTCACCAACCTGAAACTTATGTGAAACCTAATATTGGCCATGTCGTTGCTTGTACTTGACATTACTTTTCTTTGAAATATCATGAACTATTGGCACTATTTTTTATCTAACTTGGTTAAAAGTGCAACATGTGACCAAAAAACCCCAAACAGTACTATCCATTGCAGAAGCACCTATGAAAACAAGTGAAGCCTCACCTGAGGCATCGATGGGAGCTACGAAAACCAAGCTTTTGTAGAAGTGAGGGGAAAGAGAATCTACAATGGGAAATCATCCTATCCTACTACACCTATGATTTAGAAACTAACTATAATACTATGTATCCATAACATTTACAATGAGACTAATAAATAGAAACAATATTTAAAAAGGGTGTGTCCCATTTACATAGGTCGTCTCAATTGTGTCATACACACATTACAATCGTTAGAAGGATTATAATTAACTATTATTCAATTAGCTTACAATATATAGTGGAGTGAAAAAAAAAAAAAAAACACCAACCACATTTTATTATTACCCAAAAGAGAGCTAATTACAAAAAATGCAACCTTACCACAATGTTTCTCCTCAGCTCACAAGCCTAATCTCAACTTTATAAAGATACAAAAAAAGAGGAATCAACTAAACTAGTGAACAATGAACTAAAAATTATCCAACCTCAATCCCTTCAACTTTTGTTGATTTATCATGATTACATAAAGAAAGATACCATGGGAAATACCTAGGTATGCCATTATTATGGGTATTACTGTGGCTAGATATATCGTAGTTGCTAAGCTGGACCAAATCAAAATGCAAGCTTGAAGACATAGTTAAACTTAGTCATCCCCACTACATCGCTTCCATTCTACTATTGATTGTGTGGTTCCCCATTATTTTGTTCATTTTGTGATTCTCCATTCAACATTGTTTCTTCCATCTGCGTTGATTTTATGCATTCTGACAAAATTTTGTGATACCGCAATGCATTATTTTTACTCCATCCTTATGCACACACTATCAAAACCACCTTATAATATATTTTATCTCATCAACCTAACAATTTCTGCAATAGAACCCAAACACATACTTGTTGCTTGTCCCTAGCCTCTTTGTCAACTTTCACAGAGGGGACTTTCTTCTTGACTGCACATTTTACTAAATTGAGTGTTTTGCACAAACCTTCAACTTTCAAATGCATCTGAGTGAAAATTTATTTGATATGAGTAGATACTTGTAGTAACATGTCATTGTATATTACACATTATTGTGGTTTAGTAATTATAGCTCGAACCTCTTGTTGTACTACCCTAACCATCTCCATAATTCACTGTGCTTCATGCGACAAATCGTCCATATGACGTGCAAAATCTTGTAGGACAATTTTAAATTGCTTAATTTCTTGGTCCAAATACAAATGTTGTGCTATAGCATCCTTCTTATCATTAAGAGGCAAAATAATCACACCAACAACGAGTTTCTCCACTTTCTTGTCATTATTCTAAACATGGGAAGCAAGACCTTTCAACTACTGACTCTGCAAAATGTTAGTCCATAATGTCATTCGTTCAACATATAAAATTTGCAATTGATGATGTAGTTTACATAGTTGTGTAACATATGTAAGTGCCTCTTTTGGCTTCAACATGGCACTACTTCTCCTCTGGTGGCATTGGTGGCCTCTGTTGTGCTCTTTGTTCTTCAAGCTTGGCTTTTCAAGGCCTGTGTAACTTCATCAATCTTCACCAATTGACCTTATACCTGAGTCTGTTCCTAATCCAAGTGGATGTTGGTGGCCACTCACCTATCACACTTGGAACCCTACAACTAACTCCTTCAATTTCTTAGTTTCCTTAATTGTAGCACAGTTTACTATTTTTAGTAGTTTTTAGGGTCCTGAACTTCCAAAGTCGTTTTGAGGCCCTAAACGATGTTTTTTGGGAAAAATAGGAGCAGTAGTGGTGTATGAACTAATGTTTCTCATCCCAAATTTGTAGCCCTTGGATAGATATTTCTAACGAGGCATTGTGCATGTCAAACAGAGATCGTATGCCAAAGTTACAACCCCGGGAAGTTGATGTACCAATTTACCCAAAACGGGGCACATATTTTGGTGCTTCATCTCCTAGGGTTAGGGTTTCAGATGTTTAGGGTTTTCCATTGTTTCTCAACAATAAATAGGCCTTCAAGCCTCATTGTAAGATAGTTCAGAGGCATGTAGCCGCCACATCTCTCCTCAGAGATTAGCTACCATTGCCCGAGCTAGTTTATTTCCATTTATGTTTGTAAGCATATTTCAATATTTTACATTAATGAAATGAAGTATTATTTTTGCTGGATCTCTGTATTTATGGTTATCTCTATAACTTGTTGCATTCCTGTTTAAATCAGGATTAATGGTATCAAAGTGACCTACTCTTTCTTTGTTTTTCTTTGCATGTCCCCAACGAGGTCGGGGTATAAGGAGTTAAGGCTTGATCTAGTTGAACCTTTGCAGGATTAGCCTCATAAATCTCGATGGCCTCCAATGGAAATTGAAAAGAAAGATGAGAGGGAAGGTGATCCTATCAAAATCTTTCTCGAAGAAGCCCTCGAGCGACAAAGGAATGCAATGATGGAAAACTTTGCCCAGATCCTTCAACGGCTACTGAGGGATGATGCATCTGCTTCTAGCAGCCACTCTGGAATTGCCACACCCTTTAAGGTACAAGTTAACTTTGAATTACCATATTCGAGGGTGAGATAGATGCAGATGTCATAGATAAATGATTAAATATGCTAGAGGGTTATTTTTTTGTTCATGATTTTTCTAGCCAGGAAAATATCACTTTTTCACTTCTCAAAGCAGTACCCCATGTCAAGGATTGGTGGGAAACCTACTATGAGCAGAATGATGAAAGTACCGACTCATTGTTTTCGGCCGCAACCACTTGGAATTCATTTTGGGGTGCCATCAAGGAGAAGTACTACCCTGTAAAGAGCTATGAGGACAAATACATAAGGTGGACCATGCTCCGACAGGGAAGGGACCAATATGTGCCGGAATTCAAAAATAATTTTCATATCATTTACACAAACATGGGTATCAAGGATTCTGAGCTGCATTTGGTACTCAAATACCATGGCTGCCTACACAGGTACACCTAGGATGAGATGAAGTTCCTGGATATCTCCTTGCTCGGCATGGAATACTAATATGCTGTCAAGATCGAGTAGAAGTTTAAACAAAAGAAGTGAGACTTTGGATCTGCGAATCCGAAGAAAAAAGGACAAAGCCAAGGCTGGGTGACCCAAGACAACCCGTTGAAGCTGCAAGTAAATAAAAACACCACAAATTCAAGGAAGGACATGGGAAAGTTGTTTGAATTCGATAAGAGCCCCGCTCATAACACAAGTGAGTGTCAGAACAAGCAGTTGCTGGTGGCTGAGTTGAAGGCTTTACAATCATATACATGTGATGGCCCTGAGTCAGAACCCACAAGGGGAATGAGAAAGGGAAGCAAATCATTGATGGGGAGCCTAGCACCACTGTTGCCATCACCAAGGTATAGAAGAATGAGCCCGGTGATCTAGAGGAGGGGGAGCATCTTTTCCACTCACAAATGTGGGCGAAGGGTTCGCCACTACAATTCATTGTCGATAATGGCAATCAAAAGAACCTCATTTCAAAATAGGTTGTGAAGTTGTTGGGAATACTAACCATACCACACCCGCAACCGTACAACATCAGGTGGCTTCACCAAGGACGAGATGTTCGAGTTTGCTAGTAGCGTCGCTTTCCTTACTATATCAAGCCCTTTACAGATGAGGTATTGTGTGATGTTGCACCACTTGATGTTTGTGATGTAATATTAGGCCAACCATACTTGTGCAAGCAACATGTTTTGTATGAGTCAAGGCCTCACACTGTTATTATTTCTTTGTTTAATACATTATATAGGATACCGGAGGCAGCTCCACCTACTACCACTGCTTTGATCTCTACCAAGAAAGGTAGTAAGATCATCTCCTAGACTAGGAAATTTATTTTATGTCTGGTTCACCTTCAAAGTAAGGGAAATATCGTAGCCACATCCATCGCCCCCGGAAACGGTTCCTCCACGCAGTAGAAGTAGGTGGATATGGTCATGAAAGAAGACGTGACATCTTCTCCTCACCCATAGGGGTACCGTTGCACTGTCAGGTCAAGCATTCATTCGACTTGACTTCTAGAGCACCTCTACCCAACGGGCTGATCTATCGCCACTCCATTGTGTAAAATGCCATGTACAAGCAGCGACATGATCAACATCCGGTGCCACACAAGTTTCAAGTGGGCGACAAAGTCTGGTTGTACCTACAGAAATAATGCCTTACAAGAGCCCATCAGAAGCTCAGACCAATTACACCATTACCAAGGCTGTGGGAAACAATGCTTTTACGCACAACATTCCCCCATTCCTTCACTTGCACTGAGTGTTCAATGTGGACCGCCCTCGACCATGCTTCCCACCATTATTGGACACAACAGAGGTTACAGAACAACTCACTAGGGACCAAGTTTATTAGAAGTTTCCTCTTCTTGTGGAGGAACTCAATGGAATGGGGACCATTTCTTCCTAAGGGGGGAGGAATGATCTAGGTGGATGTTGGTGGCCACCCACCTATCCCACTTGGAGCCCCACAACTATCTCTTTTAGTTTTTCAGCTTCCTTAATTGTAGCACAATTTACTATTTTTAGTAGTTTTTCGGATCCTGAACTTCCAGAGCCGTTTTGAGGCCCTAAACGACGTTTTTTTTTTTAAATTTGGAGCAGTATCCGTCCATGCCCCAATATTAGTAACCCTAAAGTTGTAGTCCTCATATAGATCTTTCTAACAAGGTATTGTTGACATCAAATGAAGATCGTATGCCAAATTTACGACCCCAGGAACTTGATGTAACAATTTACCCA
>APFE030015591.1:245739-310930 GCA_000404065.3 Pinus taeda | reverse complement strand
CTACATGGGTACAAAAATATAATAAGGGGGTTGTACTAATAACAATAAGGGGTTACACTAGTAGTATAGGGGCCTAACATGTCCCTCTCCTTAAAAAATTGTTGTCCTCAATGATTGAGTAGTTCTTGATGCTTTTGTATAAAATTCTTGTCCTCTCATGCGGAATCTTCAGTGGGTAAGTTCTTCCACTTGATGAGATACTTTGAAATTGATCGATTTCCTAGCTGTCGGGTTCTTGTTTCTCTGACTGCTCTAGGTTCCAATATGAATTTTCCTTTCTCTTGAAGTTCTGGCAATATTGTTTGAATTGTGATATTCGACAACTTTTGAATGAGTTCCCTCCCTGCTTCACCATTCTTCCATTCATACCTTCCTTTCTTTATCAAATTTGGTTAGATAATTGTAACAACCTCTACCATTTCTGCAACCATATGTTCAATTTCACTCCTTTGGGAGTATGGATATCTATAAGGCTTGATGTTTGGAGGAACACATACTGGAATAAAATGAATAGCAAGATCATGATCACGAATATGTGGGAGACCTTTGGGAGTCTCAAATGCCTTGGAATTATTGTCCAAGACTTTTTGGAAATCCAGAGAAATACATGATTTCGATGTGCGAAGAGTTAGTGAATATAATTGTGCAATTACGCTTCATTTTTCTTTCTTTATAAGCTTTGTCATTCCATCATAGTTGATTATATTTCCTGGTTTCCCTTTGATACCCTTTAATTCAACATCCTTTCCTTCTGAAGAAAATTTCATAAAAATTTCTTGAAAATTAAAAGCTATTGTACCCAAGGATTGTAGCCATTAGACTCTTAGTACAACATCAGCACCACGCATTGGAATGGAAAACATTGTGCTATTCAATACATATTCTCCCATTGATAGCTAGATATTATGGCACTTTCCAGAGCAATTTATGGTTCCTCCACTTATAACCATCACTTGACACTCTGGTTTTGGATCTCGGAAGCAATTCAAGTCCTTGGCTATCTTACAATTACTAAAATTATGGGTAATACCCAAATAAATCAACACTATTACATTTTTCTTCTTGATATGTCATGTTAGCTCTGCTATACAATGATGATTTTCGAAGGTCAGAGACAGGCTTGGTCTGCTTGGTTGTGTGCAGAAGGACTCCACATCGGTCATTATCTCCTTTCTGCCCCTATCTCGCTTATTCTCGTTCAGCTCCATTTCCTCTGTTTTTCCTCTAAACCCTGCAAAGTAGCCATTTTCAACTCTAGAACCCGCCATAAATCCTCACCCACATGACCTCGCGCTTTCGTAACCCATCACCATCCTTTGATCACAGTCGTTGATTATCCCGATCCAATGGTCCCTGCCACAAATAACCTGCCCGTCTACTTCCCACCACAATTGGACGACATTCGCTCCTCTCATGCCTTCGAACCAACCGCGGGTTAACTCGCGATCAAAATGGTTTTCGTCACATCACATTTGCCATGCATCACACATTGGCTGTCATCACTCGCCCTCGTACGATTACCGCTCACCCTCCAAAAGCGATGCAATAAATACCACTTACCACCAAAACCGTAGTCCCTAGCACAAAATAAATTTACAAATACTGGACAAGAACTTACCAATGTGATGGGATGGTCACATCGTAAAGCTGGGGAAATTTTTGTTAAGAAATTTTAAATATTTAATTTAGGAAGTGAGTTTTCTTTTTAGAAAAGTTGGAGGAGTTATTTTCTAATGTAAAAAATAAGGGGAAACGATTCACATTTTTGTGACTGTAAGTTGCCATGGTTGGTTTCTCTTGGGAAACAATACGAAAAGAGTATTTGGGAAGTTTTTGAGGTGAGGAGAAGTTTCAAAGGAGGAATATAAGAAGAAAGGAGTTGAGAGGAGAGAGAGGAGAAGAGAGCAAGTCGTTGTTTCTTTATGTAGCTATAATTTTAGAGTTTAGCAGATGCCTGCACCTTTAAATTTATGTGAACCGGAAGGTATTTCTGTGTGAATGGTGTAATGAATAACAATCAGGTTGTAAGTTTTGTGATTGTTAAATGAATTGAAGCTATATGGTTATGCTAAATCAATTTATGCTTGTGAACCATTATTATTTGTAGTGTTATTCCTATGTGTGTTGATCAATTTGAGAGTCTATAACTTGTTGAATTGATTTACATCAAGAATATGTACTTGGTGGCTTCAATCACTGTGTCATTTGTCGATTTGTCTTTGGGATTCCTATTGTATCAATATTAAAGTATGTAGGAGGAACGTGTTGTTGTGTCTTGTAATAGTGATTATGTGGTTTTCTTCTAGTGATTGGAGTGTTGTTACAACAATGAGGCAAGCTACCCCTATTTTGGAATGTTGTGAAAACCCTCTTAGATTAGTTTTGAATTGTCAAATCTATAATAATTTGAAAACTCGGTAAAGAAGGGCAAGGTATATCTTATATTGTGTTGAGGAGCAAGTTTGGGAAATTCAAAGTCAGATTCGGAAAGATCCAAGTCGTTGCACCTTCCCTGGAACCAGAGAACAAAAATTTGATCGTGTTCTGCAAAATCGTTCTGTAGTGAACAAACCTAATAAATCTTTCTATAGTGATTTCATAGTTAATTAGAAATAGATGAAACCAAATCATTTTGTAGCAATTGTAAAAAATAAAATAAAATTTGAAAGACTGCATTCGGGTTTTTAAATCCCCTTTTCGCCTACCCATCTATATCCCCTTTTGGCCTAACATATGTGGGGAGTAGATTGGTGATATTAGCGCCAGCGTGAGTGAGGGTTCCATCATGAACACACTTTTAGTTTCACAAAACGCACTAGCTATGTCAATATTTTGGCCACATTATGTACAAGTACCTCTTACTTCCAAATCACTCTGTTCAAGTCATACTAGCACCATATAATGTCCTCCACCATTTTCACTACATACTCAAACAACCAACCGATCTCTAATATTACTCCAATGAATAACTATAGAGTCATCAATATCCATGCACTATCTCCTAAATTTTCTCTGTTATGGGTACCCAAATCACATTTTCCTTAGGAAGCATCAAAAGATTGGACAAGAGCTTACCAATGTGATGGGATGGTCACATGGTAAAGTTGTGGAAAATTTTGCTAAGAAATTTTAAATGTTTAATTTAGGAAGTGAGTTTTTCTTATTTATAATAATTTGGAGGAGTTATTTGTTAATGTAAAAACTAGTTTTCAATTTCCCTTATTTTGTACAGAAGGGAAACTATTCACTTTTTTGTAACTCTTGGTTGTCATGGTTCGTTTCTATCAGAAACAATAAGAAAAGAGTGTTTGAGAAGTTCCTGAGGTGAGGAGAAGCTCCCAAGGTGAGGAGAAGCTCCAGAATATAAGAAGAAGGAAGGAGAAGAGAGGAGAGAGAGGATAGGAGATAAACACGTTGTTTTCTGTGTAGTTGTAATTTTGAAGTTTTGCAGATGCCTGTAGCTTCAAATATGTATGAAACAAAAGGTATTTTTATGGGAATGGCATAATAAACAACAATTGGGTTGTAAGTTGTGTGATTGTTAAATGAATTGAAGCTCTATGGTTACATTAAATCAATTTATGTTTTTGAACCATTATTATTTGTAGTTTCATTCCTATGTGTGTTGATCAATTTGAGAGTCTGTAACTTGTTAAATTTATTTACATTAAAAATTTGTACATTTTGGCTTCAATCGTTGTGTGATTTGTCCATTTGTCTTTTGGGATTCTCATTGTATCGATCTTAAAGTTTGTAGGAGGAATGTGTTGATGTTGCATGGAATAGCAGTTACATGGGTTTATTTTAGTCATTGGAGTGATGTTACAACAATGAGACAAATTACCCCTATTTTGTAATGTTGGGAAAACCCTCTTAGATTGGTTTCCATTGCCAAATTTGTAATAATTTGCAATCTGATAGAGAAAGGCAAGGTAGATCATATATTGTGTTGAGGAGAAAGTTTGGGACATTGAGACTCGGATTGGGAGAGAGTTGAGTCATGTCATCTTCCCCAAAATTGCAGAATATAAATTTGATTGCACACTATGAAATTGTTTTGTAGCGAACAATGCTACCAAATAATTCTGTAGCGACTACACAATTAATTAAAACAGATGCTACCAAATCATTTTGTACCAACTTTGACAAAAATAAATTTTTAAAGACTCCATTATGGTTTTAAAATCCCCTTTTGGACTCCTCGACTACATCCCATTTTGGCCTAATATATGTGGGAAGTATATTGGTTATATTGGCACTAGTGTGAGTTAGGGTGACATCAAGTGGTATCAGAGTCAAAAAATTCAAGGAAAAGTAAATTTTGGAGGTGAGATTCAGAAGCATGGAGCATAATCATAATTAGAAATTTGATTGAGGTAAATAGTTTTAATTTACAAGTCCAATTATAGTTTAATTAATTATTGCAGAATGGAAATCTAAAAGAAAGGAAGCAAGCAAAGTTCAGAGTTTGGAACAGAAGGAAAGAGGGAGTAAAATCATATTTGAAAATATTATTGAGGCAACTTATTTTGTTTTAATTCTTATTGAATTTGAAGATTGATGATTGCATGGTGGAACACTGAAGAAGAAAGTTTATGAAAGGAAATCTACTTTGGGAGGAAGTAGATCAGATTTGTTTTAAAGATAGGTCTAAAAACAAAAAGTTATGAGATGAAGGACATCAAAAGATTGTAACATTGAAGGTAGGGCCATCATAAAATACTAAAACAACAACAATGTATGTTCAATATATATTTAGATATTGAGGTTGAAGAAAACATCAGTAGAAATTAGTGACATAAGTTAGATAGAAAACAATGCTATAAAAGATAAGAGGGAGAAATTAGGCTCTGAGAAACAAGGAGGATTGTGACATAACCCAACAAAAAGATGGATTACCGAAGAACGAGAGAGGACAACAAAAAAAGTCTCATAAGAGAGGGATGAAGTGGATGTTGAAATTGGGAAATTGAGAGATTTGATGATGAAAGAAATGCCTACGAGGAGGTTCACTGATGTGGAAATAGGGAGAATAAGGAATTTGATGTTGAAGAAGCCTTAAAATAATAGGTATGTAGGGAAAAGGAGAATAAAGGAAAATATACCAAAAAGGAGGAGGAAGACTACAAAATAAAACAATGAAACCTGGAAGGATGAAGAAGGAAACAATAGAGCAACAACATGATAAGGAGGAGTGCTAGATACAATATAAATTTTAGGATCGAGGAAGATTCACTTAATAGACAAATGGTCATTAGACAATTAATGCTTTTCACCTTAGGAGTATGATGCAAGTGCATAGGCCTAGCACAAAAGAAATTTACAAATACTGGACAAGAACTTACCAATGTGATGGGATGGTCACGTCATAAAGCTGGGGAAATTGTTGTTAAGAAATTTTAAATATTTAATTTAGGAAGTGATTTTTTTTTTTAGAATAAGTTGGAGGAGTTATTTTCTAATGTAAAAAATATTTTTTAGTTTCCCTTATTTTGTGGAGAAGGGGAAACGATTCACATTTTTGTGACTGTAAGTTGCCATGGTTGGTTTCTATTGGGAAACAATAAGAAAAGAGTATTTGGGAAGTTTTTGAGGCAAGGAGAATGTTCAAAGGAGGAATATAACAAGAAAAGAGTAGAGAGGAGAGAGAGGAGAAGAGAGGAAGTCGTTGTTTCTTTATGTAGCTATAATTTTGAAGTTTAGCAGATGCCCACACCTTTAAATCTATGTGAACCGGAAGGTATTTCTGTGTGAATGGTGTAATGAATAACAATCAAGTTGTGAGTTTTGTGATTGTTAAATGAATTGAAGTTATATGGTTACACTAAATCAATTTATGCTTGTGAACCATTATTATTTGCAGTTTTATTCCTATGTGTGTTGATCAATTTGAGAGTCTATAACTTGTTGAATTGATTTACATTAAGAATATGTACTTGGTGGCTTCAATCACTGTGTCATTTGTCGATTTGTCTTTGGGATTCCTATTGTATCAATATTAAAGTATGTACGAGGAACGTGTTGTTGTGTCTTGTAATAGTGCTTATGTGGTTTTCTTCTAGTGATTGGAGTGTTGTTACAACAATGAGGCAAGGTACCCCTATTTTGGAATATTGTGAAAACCCTCTTAGATTAGTTTTCAATTGTCAAATCTATAATAATTTGAAAGCTCGGTAAATAAGGGAAAGGTATATCATATATTGTGTTGAGGAGGAAGTTTGGGAAGTTCAAAGTAAGATTCGAAAAGAGCCAAGTTGTTGCACCTTCCCCAGAACCAGAGAACAAAAATTTGATCATGTTCTGCAAAATCGTTTTGTAGCGAACAAAGCTAATAAATCTTTCTATAGTGATTGCACAGTTAATTAGAAATAGATGCAACCAAATCATTTTGTATCAATTGTAAAAAAAAAAAATTGAAAGACTGCATTCGGGTTTTTAAATCCCCTTTTGGCCTACCCATCTATATCCCCTTTTGGCCTAACATATGTGGGGAGTAGATTGGTGATATTGGCACCAGCGTGAGTTAGGGTTCCATCATGAACACACTTTTAGTTGCACAAAACACACTAGCTATGTCAATATTTTAGCCGCATTATGTACAAGTATCTCTTCAAATCACTATGTTCAAGTCATACTAGCACCATACAATGTCCTCCGCCATTTTCACTACATACTCAAACAACCAACCGATCTCTAATTTTACTCCAATGAATAACTATAGAGTCATCAATCTCCATGCACTATCTCCTAAATTTTCTCTATTATGGGTACCCAAATCACATTTTCCTTAGGAAGCATCAAAATTTTAATGATCTCGCTCAATATGCATCATCATTTTATCCAACCTTCAATTGATCCAACTTGGGGGCATTTTAAAATAATTATCCAATCAATTAACCACTAGCTCCATGACTAGACCATCAATGTGTTCATACACTTAGAGACCAAATAAAACATGCAAGGCTCACAAGGAACCAATTCGATCCACTAATAAATCATTGGAAAGCATTCCTTTTGACCAAATCAAGATAATTAACCATGACTAGATCATATTTGCTTGTGAATGTTGAAGACCAATTCAAGAATAACGTTCTAGTCTTTTACCATGGGAAATTTCAATGGATACACTTATTGTCTCTTTGTCGAAACCTAAAGGTAGTTCTACGGTCACTGAATGAGAATCTTGGGGTGATTTCCATGGGCATAAAAAGGAAATAGTGCAACAATTTCGTACTACCGCTGGTTGATAGAAACAAGACTATGACACTTTTTGTACAAGAGGAAAACCTTAATCTTCTCTACTTAAAATTTATGCCAACTTGCTCAACATCTTTCCCAACACTTGTAAAACCTCCAAAGCCTCTTTGACACTAGGAACACTTCAGCAGTGATCATAACCATGCACAGCCAGTTGTTGACATCAATGCCAATACAATTGGCTCCATGGTTGACAGTAATGTCAATGCCATGATGCCAAAAAATTGCTTAAAATAGAGGTAAGCAAAAGGCAGACTAAACCTGCAAAATAAAGGATAGAGCTATGGTAGACCACTCCAAGGCAGCCCGTCTAGGCTAAAAACAAGGAAGGTTAATAGGAAGACAAAGCAAGGCATATGAAATTGGTTTGTATTATGTAAGAGCCCTTAGCATAACACTAATGTATATCACTCAAAGAATTCATTGGTGACAAAGTAGAAATTCCTTGAGTCAGATGTAGGTTTCATATTTCAATCATATCTAGGAAAGGGGAAGTATATCATTAATGCATAACCTAGTGCCATTTTGTCTACTACCAAAATCTTGCCAAGTGAACCCAAAGAACCAAAGGAAGGTGAGCGCTTATTTTAGTTGCATATTGGGGTGAAGAGTGCTCCATTGTACTTCATTATCGATAGTGGAAGTAAGAAGAATCTCATCTCAGTAGAGGTCGTCAAGTAGTTGGACCTACCAAGAACACCACACTTGCAACCATACACCATTAGGTGGATCCACCAAGGGTAATATCTCCATGCTAGTTAAAAGAGTTTCCTCACCTACGACATCAAGCACTTCAAGGATGAGAGATTGTGTGTTCCCAAAACAAAATCTACAATAGGATTGTTGCTAAAATTCCTATGACTGGAGACAATTCTCTTAAAGCCTTTTTGAAGAGTTTCTTGGAACAAATTTAGGATGATGGAGGTTTGTAAAATATTCACAAGATGATTGATTAGTGCAAAAAGGAAACATAGGATACAACAACTCATACCATAGGAGGTGCAGTTAATCAGGTTGTCGGGGAGAAGAGAATAAGCCAAGAGTTCACGTTTGGTGCACAAATAAGAGCTTATGATGTGGAAAATATTATTTTAGAATTTTGTTCCAATGTGAATATATTATCGAAGAAGGCAGAGGAGATGATGGGGAGCCCTAAGCTACAATGGTCCCCTATCCAAATTAGATTGGAAAATTAATATATAATTTTCCCGATTGATAGAATGTCAAATCTGTAGGTAGATATTGATGTGGCCACAAGTATGGAATATTTTGAAGTCATATAAATAGATTATGACACATACCCCTATCTAGATTTGTTGGACATTAATTGAAATTTTGATAATGATGTGATTATTAACATGAAGAAAGGGCATATGATTTTTGAATCAGGTGATTTTTAAGAGATTTCTTCCTTGGATCCCTGAGATGGTGATAGGTATGTTGAGTTAGTCTAAGGCGAGCTAGATGTAGAAGCATTAGATAAAATTTATAAGATCACTACGTGGATGGGAATATTTTGTGAACCCAAATGTGGATGGTGTACTCATGGGATATTCTTCTTCAAATTCTGATGAAGGGTTGGCAAATTGGCATAATCAATTGGACAAAGTCTCCACCAGAAGGTGAGTACACATTAACTGTGAAGTATGTTTGATTAACGTAGAAGTATAAGATCACTGCACAATGAAGGTACCTCAACAGGGATCGATTTATATTTTCAAAACCGCATCTAGTTCTACAGACGGACATGGTACATCAAATGAAATTGTAAAGTCTATGGGAAATTAGACCTATGCGCTTAAGGATCAAGTTGTGCAACAACCGATAGTCTTATTTGTAGTATGGAGGCCCTTTCCTAGTAGAAAAAATTATGAATGTTAAAGATAGTGAAAAGGAGGTAGGTAACCTAGCTCAAGGTATGTATCGTGGGAAAGGGAAATTAGAAACCTACTAAGGAGAAAGGACATTATACATACACCTTTCATGAGCGTATAGATGAGAATCATCACAACAAAGCTAAACTGCATGGATTGGCATAAGAAAGTAACGATGTGGCAGAAGGGGCAGTTTTTCACACAAAAGAGAACTTCACCTAGATTTGTGCCACAAATATGTATGGGTAGAGAATAGTTGTAATGCAAAAAAAGAAAAAGAAAATAAATAAATATAATAATGTGACTATTTCTCACGTCAACAAGGTGATTACTTTAGTTAAGTATGGGTTGTCATTTCCTTAACTGTCGATATATTTCTAAATGCAACAAAATATCTTGGGCTACTAAAATTTATTCAAAATGATTGCTAATGAGACATATGTAAGGAGATACCATGCATTAATGAAAACAATACATGTACCAAAACTATGATAGGAAATTGGGTCATAAAGATGTCAGGCTAACATGCCTAAGCTAATGTGTAGCAGAAGGTCAAGTGTTAATTATCATATTTTTTTTGTGGCAGGTTAGGAACTAGAAACTTGACTAAAGGAGTTGAAGTGTTTTGTTGGTGAGTGACTCTGGTAGGGAATTGTAATGGAACCAGACAAAAGTCATTGATTAGACATATGGGATGAGATGTGGGGATTTTGTCAGTGTGAATACCTATTACTAAGAACCCATTTGTTTTGATACAAGATGAGATGGTGTAGGAAATTGTTGTGGACCTATAAGGAGAGCAAGTGATCAAAGTTCATAGTTCATCATCAAAACCTAGATGGATTGGACTGAGTAGAAAACATATTTCGCCACGAAATGATACCACCAAATTAGTTAATTTGCCTAAGGACCTGAAGTATACTATGGTTATGCCAAAGATTCCCAGAGGTGTTTTATTTCATGGGAACATGATGAGACATGTGGGAGATGTCAAATACTTTGATCACAATATTACAAAAAAAAAGTAGTTTCCAAACCTGCAAGGGCATCTGAAGAAGGTAGAAAATACATCTCTTAATGTGTTTGCACTTGTTAGGCATAATAGTGGGCTCATGGGATAAAGAAATCTCACATTTTGAATTTACAGGAGATCCACATTTTCGATGTAGTAATGAAAAAGAAACTTGTTACCAATGCATTGTTAAGTTGTGTGCATGTTTATTAGGCCTCTATACTACTAGTGTAACCACTTATTGTTATTATTACAACCCCCTTATTATATTGTTGTACCCATATAGTCCCCATATTGTTATTATTGTGCCCCATAGAAGCCCACTATTGTATTATTGTGCCCTTACATCATTATTGTTATGTCGGCTCCCATTATATTATGACCCCTTAGAATCCTATATATAGAAAGGAGGTCTAGTCATTTGTATCATCCAAGAATTGTTCATTTGTGTAATGTAAAGGAGGTTTCCCCCTGAAATAGGTTGAATTCTAAGACTTTGATCTATCTTTTCTATCTTTTTCTGAGCTGGTTTCATAACATTTGGTATCAGAGCTTTGAATTTTAGGGTTTCGCTGCTGAACCTCGGGTCTGAATTTCAGAGCTTTTCATACAATATTTGTGGATATATGATCTAAGGAAGTTGGTCTTTTTGCATACACTTGAATTACATTCCAAACAGGTGACTTGGGGAAAATAATCATAACTTTTGTTTTGAGCATTAGATTGAAATTTCGTAAGAAGGTACAGAAAGACGACGGATTGTAGTTTCCTATTTATATTTTTTAGATCCTAAGGTCAAAACAATGAAATGTGTCATTTCATACAAGTTCACTCTTCTCAAAAGGTATATAATCAAGTCATCTTGGGAGATTGCGCATAACTCTTTCTTGGAGAATCTAAATTTGATCAGATTAGTGCATTGGAAAGAGGACGCAAAGGGCTAATGTCGATCACAATTTCAGAACTTAAAGATCCGAAAGTACAGAGTTATAATCATTTCAAGATCGAACTCCTAAAATCAAGAAAAGGCGAGATGAGGAAGTTTGATGGCAAGGATCCGGTAAATTGGATACTTCAGGTGGAGCAATAATTTGATCTACATGGTGTACCATTGTTACAAAAGGTATGTATTGCATCTTCATATTTAGAACTAGATCAATTTTTATGGTATAAAGGGCTTTGTTCTTGTAAACAACTTGTTACATGGTCAATTTTCACGGAGGAAATGATAGCACAATATGAGGATACAAAGAGCAACACCTTCTTTAGAGCAAAACCACAACAATTGGAAAGAGTAAAAGGGTTTTGTTACATAGTGGAAAGTAAAATTATGGGAACAAGGAAGTCTACCCCTCAAAAATATAATAATGGAAATGTTGTTTCTCCTAGCCTTCCACAACCTACAAGGGTTACACCACAACAATTGGAAGAGAAAAGAAAAATAGGGCTTTGTTACAATTATGATAGAAAATGCACTAAAGTTCATAAGTGTGCTGAGAAGAAATTATTTTAAGTAGAGTATGAAGAGGAGGAAGAAAAGGATCAAGAAACATCAAAAGAAGCGGATATGTGATAGGACCAAACCCCAGAGAAAGAAGAAATGAATCTGACCATATCTTGTAAAGAATTGGCAATAATTATCACTCCTCAAACTCTCAAGTTAGAAGGACATATCAAGAAGAAAAAGGTTCAAGAAGTGAAATATCACAGCGATAAAGAAGAAATGAATCCAAATATATCTTGTAATGCATTGGCCAGAATTACCACTCCTCAAACTATCAAGATAGAAGGACATGTCAAGAAGAAAAATGTTGAAGAAGTGAAAGATCACATCAAGAATCAAGAAATGAAACTGACGATATATTGCAAAGCATTGAAGAAATTACCACTCTCCAAACTCTCAAGATAGAAGGACATATCAAGAAGAAGAAGGTTCACAGAGTGAAATATCAAGAAGAAAAGTATCAAGAAACATCAAAAGAAAAGGATACTCCACAGCAACCAACCCCAGAGAAAGAAGAAATGAATCCAACCATATCTTGTAATGCATTTGTCAGAATTACCTCTCCTCAAACGGTAAGGACAGAAGGTCATGTTATCACCCCAGGAAACTCTCCTAGGTTTTATCTCAGAGATGCTCAGGAACATTACAAACTCAACTTAATGTTGGAAATGGATGAATGGAAGGAACGATGCTTGTCAAGCCGGATAACCACTCATACTATAATTAAGTCCAGACATGTGTGAACACCCCCAGACTACAAGGCTTTAGATCACGAATTACTCATAGTTTAGGGATTTGGTGAATATGGACAATATTGACCACACCAGCAGATGCACAAGACCATGTGATGGCTGGTTGAAACCAGTAAAGAGGTCTGCAAATCTATTTCCTAATGCACAGATAGGATGACAACTCTCAATCACTAAGTAAACAGAAACTTGAATAACACATTCACTGATACATACAAGATTTTAACACTAAGGTAGGATGACAGCTCCTCTAATGCTAAACATCAAGAGTTCAAGAAAACTCTATAACAGGCACAACCTAGAACAGAGTGGAGGTGAAAAGTGAGCAATTAACAACAAAAGAAGCTTGTATTAGCTGAAAATGAAGATGAGACGCTGCAAGTATCAAGGTAGTTACAGTCTCCAGAAGTTGAAACTTAGATCAAAACAACAACCATCAACCCTGATTACATCTATTTTTTGGGTATATATAGAGTTTCTTTACAAAGATGTTCTACTATTCTAGGTGTGGAGGGGTCATAATTTACCACCAACCGCTTTAACTATCTGATGGAGTCTCTGGGGAAATCTGCCTACTTTAGTGAACGAATTTGATCTTCTTGGGTGCTATGTTGTACTTCTCGAGCAAGTGGAGTGTTGTATGGAAGAAGTTCCATAACTGTCGAACGTGTTTATCTGCTCGAGGCTGGTCCTTTCTTTCTCAACCATCCTTATTTTGTATAGAAGGGAAACGATTCACATTTTTGTAACTCTTGGTTGTCATGGTTCGTTTCTATCAGAAACGATAAGAAAAGAGTGTTTGAGAAGTTCCTAAGGTGAGGAGAAGCTCCAGAGGAGGAGAATAAGGAAGGAGAAGAGAGGAGATAGAGGATAAGAGAGAAACTAGTTGTTTTTTTGTGTAGCTATAATTTTGAAGTTTTGTAGACGCCTGTAGCTTCAAATGTGTTTGAACCAGAAGTTATTTTTATGTGAATGGCATAATGAACAACAATTGGGTTGTAAGTTGTGTGATTGTGAAATGAATTGAAGCTCTATGGTCAAACTAAATCAATTTATGCTTTTGATCCATTATTATTTGCAATATCATTGCTATGTGTGTTGATCAATTTGAGAGTTTGTAACTTGTTAAATTTATTTACATTAAAAATTTGTACATTTTGGCTTCAATCGTTGTGTGATTTGTCCATTTGTCTTTTGGGATTCTCATTTTATCGATCTTAAAGTTTGTAGGAGGAATGTGTTGATGTGTCATGGAATATCGGTTGCATAGTTTCAGTTTTGTGATTGAAGTGATGTTACAACAACAAAAAAAATTACCCCTATTTTGGAATGTTGGGAAAACCCTCTTAGACTGGTTTTCAATTGCCAAATTTGTAATAATTTTCAATCTGACAAAGAAAGGCAAGGTAGGTCATATATTGTGTTGAGGAGCAAGTTTGGGACATTAATACTTCGATTGGGAGAGAGTTGAGTCATTTCATCTTCCCCAAAATTGCAGAACATAAATTTGATTGCACACTATGAAATTGTTTTGTAGCGAACAACGCTACCAAATAATTTTGAAGCAACTACACAATTAAGTAAAACAGACGCTACCAAATCATTGTGTACAAACTTTGAAAAAATAAAATTTGAAAGAGTCTGTTATGGTTTTAAAATCCCCTTTTGACCTCCTTGACTGCATCCCATTTTGGCCTAATATATGTGGGGACTAGATTGGTTATATTGGCACTAGTGTGAGTTAGGGTGCCATCAAGTGGTATTAGAGCCAAACAATTCAACAACAAGTAAATTTTGGAGGTGAGATTAAGAATCATGGAGCATAATCATTATTAGAAATTTGATTGAGGTAAATTGTTTTAATTTACAAGTCCAATTATAGTTTAATTAATTATTGCATAATGGAAATTTGAAAGAAAGGAAGCAAGTAAAGTTCAGAGTTTGCAACAGAAGGAAAGAGGGAGTAAAATAATATTTGAAAATATTATAGAGGTAACTTATTTTGTTTTAATTCTTATTGAATTTGAAGATTGACGATTGCATGGTGGAACACTAAAGAAGAAATTTTATGAAAGGAAATCTACTTTGGGAGGAAGTAGATGAGATTTGTTTTAAAGATAGGTCTAAAAACAAAAAGTTATGAGATGAATGACATCAGAAGATTGTAACCTTGAAGGTAGGGTCATCATAGAATACTAAAACAACAACAATGTATGTTCAATAGAGATTTCGATAGTGAGGTTGAAGCAAACATCAGTAGAAATCAGTGACACTAGTTAGACAGCCAACAATGCTATAAAAGATAAGAGGGAGCAAGTAGGCTCTCAGAAACAAGGAGGATTGTAACATAACCCAACAAAAATATGCGTTGCTGAAGAACGAGAGAGGACAACAAAAAAAAGTCTCTTAAGAGAGGGATGAAGTGGATGTTGAAATTAGGAAATTGGGAGAATTGATGATGAAAGAAATGCCTAGGAAGAGGTTCACTGATGTGGAAATAGGGAGAATAAGGAAGTTGATGTTGAAGAAGCCTTAACATAATAGGTATGTAGGGAAAAGGACAATATACCACAAAGGAGGAGGAAGACTACAACATAAAACAATGAAACCTGGAAGGATGAAGAAGAAAACAATAGAGCAACAACATGATAATGAGAAGGGATAGATACAATATAAATTTTAGGATCGAGGAAGATTCACTTCATAGAAAAATGGTCATTAGACCATTAATTCTTTTCACCTTAGGAGTATGATGCAAGTGCATGGGCCTAGCACAAAATAAAAATTGCAAATACTGGACAAGATCTTACCAATGTGATGGGATGGTCACATCGTAAAGCTAGGGAAATTCTTATTAAGAAATTTTAAATGTTTAATTTAGGAAGTGAGTTTTTTTTAGAATAAGTTGGAGTTATTTTCTAATTTAGAAAATAGTTTTTAGTTTCCCTTATTTTGTGGAGTAGGGGAAACAATTCACATTTTTGTGACTCTAAGTTGTCATGGTTGGTTTCTCTTGGGAAACAATAAGAAAAGAGTACTTGGGAAGTTTTTGAGGCGAGGAGAAGGTTCAAAGGAGGAATATAACAAGAAAGGAGTAGAGAGGGGAGAGAGGAGAAGAGATGAAGTTGTTGTTTCTTTATGTAGCTATAATTTTTAACTTTAGCATATGCCTACACCTTTGAATCCTTGTGAACCGGAAGGTATTTATGTGTGAATGGTGTAATGAATAACAATTGGGTTGTAAATTTTGTGATTGTTAAATGAATTGAAGCTATACAGTTACACCAAATCAATTTATGCTTGTAAACCATTATTATTTGCAGTTTTATTCCTATGTGTGTTGATCAATTTGAGAGTCTGTAACTTGTTGAATTGATTTACATAAAGAATATGTACTTGGTGGCTTCAATCGTTGTGTCATTTGTCAATTTGTCTTTGGGATTCCTCTTGTATCAATATTAAAGTATGTAGGAGGAATGTGTTGTTGTGTCTTGTAATAGCGGTTATGTGGTTTTCTTCTAGTGATTGGAGTGTTGTTACAACAATGAGGCAAGGTACCCCTGTTTTGGAATGTTGTGAAAACCCTCTTAGATTATTTTTCAACTATCAAAGATATAATAATTTCAAAACTCGGTAAAGAAAGGAAAGGTATATCATATATTGTGTTGAGGAGCAAGTTTGGGAAGTTCAAAGTCAGATTGGGATAGAGCCAAGTCGTTGCATCTTCCCTGAAACCAGAGAACAAATATTTGATCATGTTCTGCAAAATCGTTCTATAGTGAACAAAGCCACCAAATCATTCTATAGTGATTGCATAGTTAATTAGAAATAGATGTAACCAAATAATTTTGTAGCAATTGTAAAAAATAAAATAAAATTTGAAAGATTGCATTCATGTTTTAAAATCTCCTTTTGGCCTACCCATCTATATCCCCTTTTGGCCTAACCTATGTGGGGAGTAGATTGGTGATATTGGCACCAGTGTGAGTGAGGTTTCCATCATGAACACACTATTAGTTGCACAAAACACAATAGCTATTTCAATATATGAGCCACATTATGTACAAGTATATCTTACTCCAAATCACTATGTTCAAGTCATACTAACACCATACAATGTACTCCGCCATTTTCGCTAAATATTAAAACAACCAACCTATCTCTAATCTTACTCTAATGGATAGCTATAGAGTCATCAAGGTCCATGCACTATCTCCTAATTTTTCTCTGCTATGGGTACCCAAATCACATTTTCCTTAGGAAGCATCAAAATTTCAATGATCCTACTCGATATGCATCATCATATTATCCAACCTTCAATTGATCCAACTTGGGGGCATTTTAAAATAATTATCCAATCAGTTAACCACTAGCTCCATGACTAGACTGTCAATGTGTTCATACACTTAGAGACCAAATCAAACACGCAAGGCGCACAAAGAACCAAATCGATCCACTAATCAATCATTGGAAAGCATTGATTTTGATCAAATCAAGATAATTAACGATGAGTAGATCATACTTGCTTGTGAATGTTGAAGATCATTTCAAGAATAACGTTCTCGTCTTTTACCATGGGAAATTTCAATGGATACACTTATTGTCTCTTTGTCGACACCTAGAGGTAGTTTTGTGGTCATTGAACGAGAATCTTGGGGTGATTTCCATGGACACAAAAAGGAAATAGTGCAACAATTCCATACTACCGCTGGTTGATAGAAGCAAGACTGTGACACTCTTTGTACAAGGGGAAAACCTTAATCTTCTCTACTTAGAATTTATGCCAACTTGCTCAACATCTTTCCCAACACTTGTACAATCCCCAAAGCCTCTTTGACACTAGGAAAACTTCAACAGTGATCATAACCATTCACAACTAGTTGTTGACATCAATTCCAATACAATTGGCTCCATGGTTGATAGTAATGTCAACGCCATGATGCCAAAAAAATCCTTAAAATAGAAGTAAGGAAAAGGCATACTGAGGATAGAGCTATGGTAGACCACCCCAAGGCATCCCATCTAGGCTGAAAACAAGGAAGGTTAATAGGAAGACAAAGCAAGGCATATGAAAGTGGTTTGTATTATGTAAGAGCACTTAGCATAACACTAATGTATATCACTCAAAGAATTCATTGGTGACTAAGTAGAAATTCCTTGATTCAAATGTAGGTTTCATATTTGAATCATATCTATGAAAGTACCATTAATGCATAACCTACTACAATTTTTGCTACTACCCAAATCTAGCCAAGTGAACCTAAAGAACCAAAGGAAGGTGAGTGCTTATTTTAGTTACATATGGGGGTGAAGAGTGCTCCATTGTACTTCATTATCGATAGTGGAAGTAAGAAGAATCTCATCTCAGTAGAGATCATCAAGTAGTTGGACCTACCAAGAACACCACACTTGCAGCCATACACCATTAGGTGGATCAACCAAGGCTGATATTTCCATGTTAGCTAAAAAAGTTTCCTGGCCTACGACATCAAGCACTTCAAGGATGATGTATTGTGTGATCCCACACCAAAATCTATGATAGTACATCTGCTAAAAGTGCTATGACTGGAGACAATTCTCTTAAAGTCTTTTCGAAAAGTTGCTTGGAACAAATGTAGGATGATGGAGATTTGTAAAATATTCACAAGATGATTGATTAGTGAAAAAAGGAAACATATGATACAACAACTCATACCATAGGAGGTGCAGTTAATTAGGTTGTAGAGGAGAAGAGAATAAGCTAAGAGTTCAAGTTTGGTGCACAAATAAGAGCTTATGATATGGAAAATATTATTTTAGAAGTTTGTTCCAATGTGAATATCTTATCAAAGAAAACACAGAAGATGATAAGGAGCCCTAAGCTATAACGGTCCCCTATCCAACTTACATTGGAAAATTAGTATATAATTTTCCCTATTGTTAGAATGTAAAATGTGTAGGTAGATACTGATGTGGCCACAAGTATGGAATATTTTGAAGTCATATAAATAGTTGATGACACATACCCCTATCTAGATTTGTTGGACATTAATTGGAGTTTTGATAATCATGTGATTATTATCATGAAGAAAGGGCATATGATTTTTGAATCAGGTGATTTTTAAGAGATTTCATTCTTGGATCCCTGAAATGGTGATAGGTATGTTGAGTTAGTCTAAGGTGAGCTAGATGTATAAGCATTAGATAAAATTTATAAGATCACTACGTGAAGGGAATATTTTGTGAACCCAAATGTGGATGGTGTACTCATCTAGCATAGCATTGGATATTATTCTTCAAATTCTAATGAAGGGTTGGCAAATTGGCATAATCAATTGGACAAAGTCTCCACGAGAAGGTGAGTACGCATTACCTGTGAAGTATTTTTTATTAACGTAGAAGTATAAGATCACTGCACAATGAAGGTACCTCAACAAGGATTGAGTTAGAGTTTCAAGATCACATCTAGTTCTACAGATGAACATGGTACATCGAAGAAAATTGTAAAGTCTATGGGAAATTATACCTGTGCGCTTAAGGATCAAGTTGTGCAACAACCGATAGTCTTATTTCTAGTATGGAGGCCCTTTCATAGTAGAAAAAAGTATGAATGTTAGAAAGATAGTGAAAAGGAGGTAGGTAACCTAGCTCGAGGTATGTACTATGGGAAAGGGAAATTGTAAACCTTCTAAGGAGTAAGGACATTATACATACATCTTTCATGAACATATAGATGAGAAGCATCACAACAAAGCTAAATTGAATGGATTGGCATAAGAAAGTAATGATGTGGTAGAAGGGGTTGTTTTGCACACAAAAGAGAACTTCACTTGGATTTGTGCCACGAGTATGTATCATGTAGTGTTGGGATCCATTGTGCTGCCATTGAGTAGAGAATAGTTGTAATTCAAAAAAAGAAAAAGAAAATAAATAAATATAATAATGTGACTATTGGTCCCATCAACAAGGTGATTACTTTAGTTAAGTGTGGGTTGTCATTTCCTTAAGTATCAATATATTTTTAAATGGAAAAAAGTATCTTAGGCTACCAAAATTTATTCAAAATGATCGCTGATGAGGCATATGTAAGTAGATACCATGCATTAATGAAAACAATACATGTACCAAAACTATGATAGGAAATTGGGTCATAAAGATGTCAGGCTAACATGCCTAAGATAATGTGTAACAAAAGGTCAAGTGTTACTTATCACATTTTTTTTGTGTGGCAGGTTAGGAACTAGAAACTTGACTAAAGGAGTTGAAGTGTTTTGCTGATGAGTGATTCTGGTAGGGAATTGTAATGGAACTAGACAAAAGTCATTGATTATTCATATGGGATGAGATGTGGGGATTTTGTCAGTGTGAATACATATTACTAAGAACCCATTTGTTTTGATACAATATGAGATGGTGTAGGAAACTGTCGTGGACCTATAAGGAGAGGAAGTGATCAAAGTTCCTATTTCATCATCACAACCTAGATGGATTGGACTTAGTAGAAAACATATTTTGCCATGAAAAGATACCACCAAATTAGTTAATTTGCCTAAGGAGATGAAGTATCATATGGTTATGCCAAATATTCCTAGAGGTGTTTTATTTCATGGGAACATGATGAGTCAGGTGGGAAATCTCAAGTACTCTGATCACGATATTACATAAAAGAAGTAGTTTCCAAACCTGAAACACCATCGGAAGAAGGTAGAAAATACATCTCTTAATGTGTTTGCACTTGTTAGCCATAATAATGGGCTTGTGGGTTAAAGAAATCTCACATTTTGAATTTACAGGAGATCCACATTTTGGATGTAGTAATGAAAAAAAAACATGTTACCAAGTTGTTGTTAAGTTGTGTGCATGTTGGTTATATGTTGTTAGATTGTGTCTTCAAGATTACCCCACAGGTAATCCAGAAGATTATTTATCTACCCTTGGAAAGTGAGGACCTTAGGAAACTATTTGAAGACAAATATAAAACATTGATAGCAAAGTTGCAAAAAAAACATGGCATGACAGGAGGTAACTAAGGGTTTGTGGTTTCAAAGATAGATAGTAAAGGAGTTTAGTTTTCCACACAAGTGTTGGTCTGTAAATTAATCTAAAAGTTTAGAGAAGAAAAAGTACCAGTAGATGTGATTCTCGTAGCAACCAAGTGTGTTCTAGGTGTATAGATGAATTAGGTGACATTCTTGCTCAATAAATATTTAGTGGATTTCAAGTTATGCAAGATATAGGTGTATAGGTTCATTATCCTTGGTTACTCATCTTAATTTCTCTTAGGGAGTGGGGCACACTTGAATACATGCATATAGTGGAGAAATCCCTTTTCCTTATTAAAACCATGCACTTTAAATATATATAAGTGCCTTCAATCACTCCCGAGAAGATTAAAATTAAAATTATATTATTTCTTTGTTAGGAAATGATTCTTTGGGCAATAAAAATGTCTCTATTCATTTCCACAAAAATAGTTCACAAGTATGATTTAGTATGTGATTCAAATTTGATCCTCATCATTTAAAAATTCAAGCTAAACATGATCCTAATAACCATTGGGTGCAATGTAAATTTCTATTAAATGATGAAGAATTTTGGGAACAAATTGACGCATGGGATGATGATTAGAGGTTACCACTAACAAAATACCCAAATATATAGAATTTGGAGAGTAGTGAAAATCAGGTGCAACAATAAGGCCAAAAATAAGAGTGTCAACATAACCCACAAGAAATTTAGAGCCAGACTAGGGTTAGAAGACAACAATCAGAAACTCCATCTATAGAAGTTTAATGCGAACAAGTTCACACCCAAGTAAGTGTATGAGTAAAGTGGTAAACTATAGCAAGCACTAGTGAAGGTACTTCATGTGCTGGGAAAAATAATAAAGTGGATCGTGTCACTCAGGTGGCATCCATGTTAGGAGATGATATCAAGCACATTTATGAGAAACTAAGGAAGCATTGACTAAGGTGGATGAATAGATAAAGGAAGGTATCAAGAAATTTTAACAGGATCCAGAGCTCTTGTTTGATAAGTTCAAGAAATTGTGGTAGATACTAGAATATGGTAAGGAGCTAACAACACAGCAAGATATTAAGGAGCCAACAGAACAAACAAAGGACCAGATTGCACCTAACATCATAGATCCATGATAGATATTTCTGCTACATCAGGGGAACATCAAACACTCTGACTCTCTTTAAAAGCAGAAGAGTACCCTATTGAAGCAGTGTCACAATAGCTACATGGCTTAGAACATATTAATTTACTTTTATCTCAATTGTATTTAAACATTTTTTTTTGTATGATCTGGATTGTCCACAGAATTGGTCCTTCTTTTCGAAGCTGCAATTAATTAATTAACCAAATAAAAATGAAAATATAAATATAATATAATTAAATGATAATTAATAACAAATTAATTAATTTTATTAATTATTTAATTTTATTCAAAATTAATTTATTAACTTTATTAATTAAGTTGAAATTAACCTCATATTTTTAATCAAATAATAAATAAAGATTAAAATAAAATTAGGTTATTTATATTAATGAGTTAGGTGTTTATAGTAATTAATTTAATAATAGTCCATTTAAAATAAGTTTTATAAATTAATTTAGTTTAATAAAATTAAATTAATTTATTAGTTTAGTTTAATAAAATTAAATCAAATTAATTTAGTTTTAGGTCAATAAAAATTTCTCAATTCTTAGTTTGTTTGGTTTAATTAGTAAAAATTAAATCAAATTAATTAATTAATTATATTAATTATTAATTAATTAATCAAATTAATTAATTTTATTAATTATTTTATTAATTTAATTCAAAATTAATTTATTAACTTTATTAATTAAGTTGAAATTAAGTAAATATAAAGATATAAATATATTGTAGTAATTTAATTTAATTAAATCAATTAAGTTGAATCATAAAGATATTAGATTAATTTAATTTAATTTAATTAATTAGATTAAAATCAAATTAATTAAGAATAATTAACAATTTATTTCCTAATAATCAAGAAATAATTAATGAATAAAAAATTTTAATCTAACTAATATGAATTAAACTAAAATAATTAATAGATAAATTGAAATAATTAATTAATTAATTAAATTTCTTAAAATCAAGTGTCGGCCTTTTATAAAAATTAGGGTTCTTGGTTAATTTATTTCCAGGTTCTTGTCTTCTTCTCTCAACAATCGCTCATCCATTTCCATCTTTCAAATTTGTCCTGATGATGGACCCCCTTTGGGGTTTGAAACGTCGACTCAATGAACAAGACACTGTGGACAATCCGGATCATACAAATTCAAAAAACTACAACAGAAGCCTAAAATCTAACATGTATTTAAACATTTTACATCAATTACAACATAGTGTTACTATGGAGTTAGTGTAAGAACTAATAATACAAGAAGTATGGAAACATGAGAAAGCGTAATTAGTTGAGGAAAATAAAAATGTCATGGAAAGCGACATGGGACTGCACACAACCAATGAAACTATATAAAAGAATATTGTCATAGATTCAGTGGAGGAACTAATCCGGATTTAAATAGGATCGCAACAAATTATAGAGATAACCATAAATACAGAGATGCAGCATAAATAATACTTCATTTCATTAATGTAAAAGACTGAAGTATGCTTACAAACATAAATGGAAATAAGCTAGCTCGGGCGATGGTAGCTTATCTTTAAGGAGAGATGTGGTGGCTACATGCCTCTGAACTCTCTTACAATGAGGCGCGAAGGCCTATTTATTGTTTAGAATAAATGGAAAAACCTAAAAATCCAAAATACTATACCTAGGAGATGAAGAGTCAAACTATGGACCCCGTTTTGGGTAAATTGGTACATCGACATCCCAGGGTCATAATTTTTGCATACAATCTTCGTTTGATGTGCACAATACCACGTTAGATAGATATATCTGAGGGCTACAACTTTGGGATGAGTAATATTGGTTCATGGGCTGATACTACTCCATGTTTTCCCAGAAAACGTCGTTTAGGGCCTCAAAAGGGCTCTGGAAGTCCAGGACCCTAAAAACTGCTAAAAATAGTAAATTGTGCTACAATTAAGGAAACTGAAAAACTAAAAGAGATAGTTGTGGGGCTCTAAGTGGGATAGGTGGGTGGACACCAACATCCACCTGGATCATTCCTCCCCCCTTAGGAAGAAATGATCCCCATTCCGTTCAGTTCCTCCATGAGATGAGGAAACTTCTACTGAACTTGGTCCCTGGTGAGTTGTTATGAAACCTCTACTATGTCCAGTAATGGTGAGAAGCATGGTTGAGGGTGGTCCACATTGAAAACTCAGTGCAAGTGAAGGAATGGAGGAATGTTGTGCTCCAAAGTATTGTTTCCCACAACCTTGGTAATGGTGTAATTGGTCTGAGCTTTTGATGGGCTCTCGTAAGGCATTCTTTCTGCGGGTGCAACTAAACTTTGTCGCCCACTTGAAACTTGTCTGGCACCCAATGTTGAACATGTCGCTGCTTGTACTTGGAATTTTAGACAATCTAGTGGCGATAGATCAACCGGTTGGGTAGAGGTGCTTCGGAAGTCAGGCCAAACGAGTGCTTGACTTGACAGTGAAACGATACCCTTGTGGGTGAGGAGAAGATGTCCATGTCTTCTTTCATGACCGTATCCACTTGCTTCTACTGCGTGTAGAAACCCTTCCCGGGGGCCATGGATGTGGCTATGATATTTCACTTATTTTGAAGGTGAACCAGACATAAAATAAATTTCCTAGTTTGGGAGATGATATTACTGTATTTCTTGGCAGAGATCAAAGAAGTGGTAGTAGTTGGAGTTGCCTCTAGTATCCTATATAATGTATTACACAAATAAATAATAACAGTGCAGGGCCTTGAATCATACAAAACATGTTGCTTGCACAAGTATGGTTGGCCTAATAATACATCACAAACATCAAGTAGTGCAACATCACAGAATACCTCATATATGAAAGGCTTGATACTATAGGGAAGGTGACACTGCTGGTGGACTCGAAAATCTCGTCCTTGGTGAAGCCACTAGATGTTGTACGGTTACGGGTGTGGTATGGTTGGTAGTCCGAGCTACCTCATGACCTCTCCTGAAATGAGGCTCATTTGGTTGCCACTATCAACAATGAATTGTAGGGGCAAACCCTTCACCCACATTTGTGAGTGGAAAAGGCACTCCCCCTCCTCTATATCTTTGGGCTCATTCTTCGAGACCTTGGTGGTGGCAAAAGTGGCACTGGGCTCCCCATCAATGATTTTCTTCCCTTTCTCATTCCCCTTGTTGGGTTTTGACTCGGGGTCAGAACATGTATCTAATTCTAAAGCCTTCAACTTGGCCACCAGCAACTGCTTGTTCTGACACTCACTTGTGTTATGAGTGGGGCTCTTATGGAACTCACACCACTTTCCTGTTTCCTTCTTTGACTTCGTGGTGTTGTTGTTTTCTTGTGGCTTCAACCAGTTGTCTTAGCTCACCCCACCTTGGTTTTGTCCTTTTTTCTTTGGATTCGCAGATCCGAAGTCTCGCTTCTTTTGTTTAAACTTCTACTCAATCTTGACAGCATATCAGTATGCCATGTTGAGCGAGGAGATGTCTAGGAACATCATCTCATCCTAGATGTACCTATGTAAGTAGTTGTGGTATTTGAGTACCAAATGCAACTCAGAATCCTTGATACCCAAGTTTGTGCGAAAGGTATAAAAAATATTTGTGAACTCCATCACATCTCGGTACCTTCCCTGTCGGAGCATGGTCCACTTTACATATTTTTCCTCATAGCTCTTGATGGGGTAGTATTACTCCTTGATGGCATCCTGAAATGAATTCCAAGTGGTTGCAACTGAAAATAGTGAGCTAGTACTTTCATCCTTCTACTCACAATAGGTTTCCCACCAATCCTTGACGTGGGGGCCTTCTTTGAGAAGTGAAAAAGTGATATTTTCCTGGCTAGAAAAATCATGAACAAAAAAATAACCTTCTAGCAAATTTAACCATTTATCTATGACATCTGGATCTATCTGACCCTCGAATATCGTAATTTCAAAGTTAACTTGTACCTTAAAGGGTGTGGAATTTCTAGAGTAGCTTTTGGAAGAAAATGCATCACCCTTGGGTAGTCGTTGATGAATCTGGGCAAATTTTTCCATCATTGCGTTCCTTTGCTGCTCGAGGGCTTCTTTGAGAAATATTTTGATAGGATCTCCTTCCCCCTTGTCTTTCTTTTCATCCGCCATGGGAGGTCGTAAGGATTTATGAGGTTGATCTTGCAAAGGTTGAGCTACATCGAGCCCTAACTCCTTATACCCTGCCCTGTTGGGGACATGCAAAGAAAAACAAAGAAAGAGCAGGCCGCTCTGATACCACTAATCAGGATTCAAGCAAGAATGCAACAAATTACATAGATAACCATAAATACAAATATCTAGTAGAAATAATACTTCATTTCATTAATGTAAAATACTGAAATATGCTTACATTCATTTCATTTCATTTAGTTATGTTATCCACAAAGCTTATATTCTGGAAGCTTCTCATTCTTTTCATTTTCTCCCTTGTAATAATAGTGTCAGACCTTGTAAACAAGAAACCTACGATATTGTCATGCATGACATTCATGCAAAATACAATTATTAGCTAGACACATGTTGTCAATGTGTAACCCATGACATTCTCTTGAGATATGGTTTTTAAAGGGATTTGAAAAATATTTTCATCTTTCAAAGAAAGGATTTTCTTCCATCTTCTTCATGGATTAATGACAATAATGCTTTGGATGTCGAAGGATAGGGGTACAACATATATTTCATTGAATGTGACAAAAAAAAGTGTAATGGAATTCCCCCTAATGTATGAAGTTAGAAGAGGAGTGATAACTGAAATAATTTATTGTGCAAAGGTGTTGAAACAAGAAATAGACTGGTAAGAAACCTATAAACAATAATCAAGGACTTATAGTATAATAATATCATACTTGAGGTAGGCATTCCCATACTTAGAATACAAGTGACTCAAAGCATAATTATCAACATGCAAATATCTATGTCAAATGAGAAAGTTCATGGCTACCAAATATACATTGTGGATCCAAGCCCGCATGACTCAATATGAACATAGCCACCAAACATACATTGTAGGTCTATGCAAAAATCACAAATACGCCAAAGAATCCACTATAACCTAGATGTAGCATAAAGGAACTAGATACTTTGTCTTTATCTTTCAATAATAAAACTATAAAAATTTGAATAAATGTGTTGATTTCTAACATTGTAGATATCATAAATAAGTTGGTTAATGATGAAAAATGTTAGTAGACACGAAGGAAACCACCAATAATGACAATGGAATTTAGGGTACTTGAGTAATTTCTATTAAGTATGAATGGATGATATAAAGTTGAAAAATCATAGAATCATTCAATCGAATGTCAATGATGTAAACCTATCGTCGAAGGTGAGGAATCTTGGCATTGAAACATGCAAGCTCTAAGGTGCCAATGTTTTTCCAAATCAACTTCCCAGATAGTGTTTTGATGTCGAGAGGAAGTGATTCTTCATAGGAGGGCCTTAATGTATCCCCCATCAATGACATGAAAAAGGTAAAAATATGTGAAATATAATAGAGCACAAAGTGATTTAGGCTTGATTAAGGGATGACGTACATGATAAAAGACTTATGAATTTTGAAAATCTAGCTAACATAGATTGAGCTTCTCTTGAACATATTGACAACATGACAATTATCTTGGTAGTAATGTCTAAAAAATGGGATCATAGACCAAAGTGTAAGACTTTTAAAGGAATATGATAAACAAGAGACAAGCATATTTCCCAACCTTAACACAAGAAGTGAAAGGGTGTCATGCTCAAGAGCGACTTGATGCCATAATATGTGTACATATTTTGTATATTCCCTTCCCAAATTCCCCACACCATTTTTGGAAAATACTTATTAATTTTAAGAAAGCTTGAGGAGGATAACCTGTTCTCAGAATAAATGTACTTATAAGGTGCTCATTGACCAATATTGATATAGCTTGCCATGTAAATCATGTAGTAAACACAAAGGCATGAGACAAAGGAGAAAAAAAAATGTAGAGAGACAAGACATGGCTGACGTAGATACAAGCGAAACAAAAATAGTAGGTATAAACATATCATATATCACCTATATGCTTTGACCTTTATGTCATGTGAAATTATGTTGGGGTTAATTTCCACATATTTTCAATCAACATCAATTCTCATTATATGGGAAATATGATGGTGGAATGGTATGTCACGATGATGGCTCCCTCTCAGTATAGTTGATTGTTGTAAAGTCTTGAATAGACTCCTTAATGGTAGACAATAGAGTTTTGTTGAATACAAGCTTACTGACTATTAGAAAGAACACTTTATGGTGTAGGTGTGTAGGTGTCTAGATTATTTTCTTTGACAAAAGGTTTAAGATGATTTAAGAGGCAAACCTAGCTACCATCTAAGTGTTGGGAATGAGTTGCATCATCCATTACAAAAAATTTTAACCAACTCTAATTTTGACTAGTCCTTCCTAATTATCTATATCCAAACATTCTGCTAGATTCTAGGAAGAAAGAGTTTACATAGTGGATATTGTTTTCCCTACGAAAATCCCCTAGCCATGATCTCATGTTTTCATTTGTGGATTCCCTCACCCAGATCATGAGAGGAACAAACATATATGTACTTATATACACATACGAATAGGAGGTAGATTGGTTCTAAATGTTCTCTAGTGATTTCTAGCATACTAAATTTTGCACCATCATGTAGGTTCAATATAGTATCATTCAAGGGCAATATACATCGCCCTTGAACAAAAGTACCTACATGTTTTCCATATAAAGTATTAATGTATTACCATGAGGATTAGGCATCATTAGTGAAGCTACCAACAACACGGAGATGACACCTTGGATAAATAGACGATTAATGAGCTACCTCCTAACTTTCATGATGAGGATTCATCTATAGTTTTTAGGGATCTTTGCCTTCTATAACAAAGATGGAACGGAGGCATGAAATTTGCAATTGAAACTATAAATTTAGTTTTGCTTAATGTCTAGCAAGAAAACCTAATGGAAATGCCACTACTAAGAGATTAAGAACATAGGTTATTGGAGAAGCAATTTTTTCAAATGACACAAATTAAAACAACAAAAGGAGAGGATACAAAATTTTCATGAATCAAGACTTTGAGTATAAAGTTTTCAAATATAATGTAATTAATTTTTCCTTTACTTGCACAACTATGAGGAACCAATTGTGCCACTTATCAGTGACTTCTTAAATGATATTCTCATGAACAAGGATTATGATGTCAATATTATCATGGTCAAATAACAATTAGAATGTGGAATTTCACAATTGTGAGGAACTAGTTGTGCCACTTATCCTTGACTTGTTAAATGATATTCTCACTAATAAAGGATTATGATGCCAATATCATCATGTTCAAACAATAATTAGAATGGGGAATTTCTTAAGTGGCAAGAAAGATTCAAGATTTAGATGACATCATCACATGGTAAGAGAAATATAATTTTGTTCCAACCAATGTACACTCCTTTCTACAAAGTGAAATATATTGGTTTTCCACCAACATTTATTAAACCAAATTTATGAAATGCATTTGAAGACATTGAGTCACTATGGAAAGAGAATGATCGGCACCTAGTTGATGCTATGCAAATGATTGAGTTAGATAAAATACAATGGTGCAAAGATTATAACAAACAATACCATTATTTTATAGTTTGGACATTTTACACATATGAAATAAGGATAAGAAACAACTAGTAACTAAATTAACAACATTATATAACAAATGATGAGGTAGTTTATTAAAGTTTCCCTTACTACTAAAATTTTTCTATTAAGTTTTCCTCCTAAAATTAGACCAATTCCTAATGAACAGAATCTATTATCCATTGCATTGTGAATCAAGGTGATATGAGATTACTTTGTTATGAAATGTTTAATTTAAATCATTTACTTATAAAAGTTCCAAAATCTTAATGAAGAGCATTTTCATAAATCCTTTAGAGTGAAGTGTGGTGCATGACCTTCACTTTGAACATATCGTAATTGGAATCTCCATGAAACATAACATATGATAAAAAAGAAACACCAATAAAAAAACAAAATTACATAAATTCTTTATTTTTTTATGTTATTATTTTTTATACCATTATCTTACAGCTTTTCCATTGCAACATATAATATAAATACCATTATTATATACTTTAAAAGAAATTTAAAACCTAATACTATACCCGAAAAAATATCTTCAATAGCCTCCCACCTAAATATACCATTAACTAAATAAAAAAAACTTGGAACCAACCACACTAAAAATTTGACGTTTTTGTCTATTTCTTATGAGCATTCTTGTGGAGGTGGGGGCACAAATTTAGTAGACTAATGTCCGGTGGCCAGGTTGGCTGAAACCCCCGCCGCCTCAGATGATTACGGGGCATGTGCTGAAATTAACAAAGGCGGTGTACTACATACTTTTAGAAAAAACAGCTGGCAAATTGAAATGTTTACTGAAATCGATAGCGATAGAAGGTAGTGGACGACATAGTTTTGGAGTTGTTTATAATGTGATTTTTTTTAGATTTAGGTGATGGTATTTGGCTGAATAAATTGAGGTTAAATCTTGATTTGTTACAGTTAAAATGGTTTTTTAATTTCAGCACTCTGAAAAATCTCTGGGACGTTTTAATTGTGCAAAAACTAGCGATCAAACTTACAATTCCAATAAATTGCTGCCGAATTTTGACAAAAAAAACCTATCGGAAAAACTTTAAAAAATCGCATTATAAACAACTGCCATATTTTTAGAAAGAATAACTGCCAAGTTGAAATGTTTATTGAAATTGGTAAAAGCGGTGAGACACAAATTCAGAGGAGAAACAGCTACCAGGTTAAACGCTGGTTGAAGATAGAAGTATAATTTTAACCACGTTTTAACGGTACAATTTCAAGGAGAAACAGCTGGCAGTTTGAAATACGTGAAGATTGAAACACGAATGCTGCGAATAAAGGAACTACCGAAATTTATTTTAAAGTAGTTGTTTAAATTATTTTTTTAATGGTAGAAATAGATTCAGCATTATTAAGAATTTTTAAGACATTTATAATCTTAAAGTTTGATAGTTATAATTTAAATTTATAAAAAAAAAAAATGACAGATTTTTTAAAAAAATTTATTATTTTCTAAGCAAAAGTGTAACCTTGTTAAACTATAATTATTTGAAATAATAATTTGAAATATTTGATTTTATTATTACTATAAAAACCAATTTTTTTGGTTGAAATGAGATGAAATCATTTTTAGTCCAATTTTAATTTTAAAATGTGTTTTTGACTTTTACCTTTTTCTTTTCAAAAAATAGTGCGACCCGTGGAAGAAGGGTGTTTCATATATCTCATCTATTACATCATGTTTTACATATGGTTGTGTCATCACAAAGTATCATGTCACATATGCGATTGGAACGATTGGAACCCGGGTGAGAAAGTTATTATTAAACTCTCCCAACTACCCGGGATATTTCAATTAGAAAAAATTCACAATTTAACTTATCATTCTAATAAATCTCTAAAAGAATTGATTAACCCATCCATTACATCATGTTTTACATATGGTTGCATCATCACAAAGTATCATGTCACATATGCGATTGAAACGATTGGACCCCAGGTGAGAAAGTTATTATTAAAATCTCCCAATTACCCGGAATATTTCAATTAGAAAAGATTCAAAATTTAACTTATCATTCCAATAAATCTCTAAAAAAAATGGATTAAATTCATATACACTAAAAAAAACTAACTTTAAAAAATATTTTAAAGAAATAAAAATATTAAAAATAATAAACAAATATTAATCTACAAATATAAATTAAACGTGTTTATAAGCGAATATTAATGTATATGTATAGATTAAAGCTAGATCTATAAACAAATATTTTGTTCAGGTTTGAAAGGTAGTATTAAGAGGTCGATCAATATTGTAAGTGATAGAATAGAATTTTCTACAAAAGAAATTGCTGAGTATGTACTTTGGAGTCTGGACATAAATATAGAACAGACTATATTAAAGCGATGTCTATAAAAATATGATTGGTTCAGAATTTACAATTTGAGAATTCATGTACCTTCACGTGGGCGGTAATGTTAATAACATTCTGATAAGCATATTTAGATTTTTATTTGCTGTAAAGGGTGCAACCATGGAACAGTATGATTCTGAACGAATATTAAAAAAAAAAAATTCCCCCGTGTTTCCGAAAATTGAACCAAAGATTATTAATCATAAAAACTAGCAAATTTGAACTAAAGATTATTAATCTAAAGTTGTGTTTCGAAATTATTTGGATCAATTCCATAATTCATGTAGATTTTGGTAGTTGCATCAAAGAGGTCTATGCATTAACTTGATCACTTGGGATAAAAATAGATCTTTAAGTATTTAAAGATTACACAAATCGCTAAATTAAATCATAATCAAGATATACTTGAGCATGACTTTTCGGCAATGTATTATGGAGTATTGCATTGGTGTGCAGGATGAAATCAGTGGCCAGGTTAGTTCCAATATGAACAATTAATTTACCAGCATTAGATTCATTACTTAGGACTCACACAAATTGATGGCTTAAATCATGCAGTGTCTATATTATTTTTTTTGGCTTCTTTCCAAGAACTCTGAGATGATTGATATTTAATGGGAATTTGATTATATAATTTATATATATTTTAATTTTTTATTTGGTAAAAAATAAATTATTATAATTACTTTATTTAGGTTTTTTTTTTAATGTTTTGAAGTTATATTTACAATATTTAATACATAATTATATATTAATATTAAGTTCATATATTAATTGGCATCACCTTGGTTTATTAATCACATTTATTAATATGGCATAAATAATGATTATGCTAGTAATCAATATATAATTATAACTATAATTTAAAATTTTATTTTTATATATATAAATGAATTTAGTTATTTGCAAAATAGTGGATGACGTCAATTTCAAATATATTAATAGTAAAAATTTTTCAATTTTTAATATTTCAATGGAACAAAAAATAATTTGGGTTAAATTATACATATAAAAAAACATTAATCACAATTATTTATCATATATATATGTATATAGATATGTGTGTCATTCACTTATTTTAGTAGCTCAAACTATAGTTCTCCATCTTAGTAGTTTTTACACAGTTTTTTGGGTCCTTAACTAATAGGGATGTTTTCAGGCCTTAAACAATTTTTTTGGATATGGAAGGGCTAGGTGATAGTCACAGGGGAGAGGCTCTCGCCTAAGCCTAGTTGAAATGTTTATGTCTCAGCTAGACCTTTCCAATGGGCTATCAAGCATGGCAAAGAAATATTGTATGCAAAAGTTACAATCCCTCGAACGTGAGGGTACCAACTAAACCCAACAAGGCTCACAATATATTTGGTGTTTCATCTCTTTGGGTAAGGTTTTTGGATGTTTAAGTTTTACTTGTTACTGATTTATGTTAAAAATGTCCTTTTGGGCTCATTGTAATGTGTTATAGCAAATGCACATAATCGTCACATCTATTCCCAAATATAAACTACCACCGTTCAAACCAATGTGTTTCATTCCACATTTTTATAGTTTTAGGACACTCCATTTATTAATAGAAATCATGTTTCATTATATCCTTGTGTTTTTATTATAAATATGTTTCATTTAGTTCCCTTCATAAATCTATGTCAATGGTATTAGAATGATCTACTCTTTATTTGTTTCTTTATGCATATCCCCAACGATGTCAGTGTCTAAGGAATTAGGTCTTGAACTACTTGAGCTTTTGTAAGAGTGTCCTCGCCAACCCTAATGAGTTCCCATGGCTAAAGCAAAGAAAGATGAGGGAATGAGATAACATATTCAAATATTGCTCGCAAAACCCATCATGCGACAAAGGAATAAGATGATTGATAATTATGCTCAAATCCTTTGACGGTTGCTGGCAACCAACGCATCTTCATCAAGTGACCACTTTGGAGCCGTCACCCCTTCAAGGTATAATTTAGTTTTGATATTCCTATATTTGAAGGAAAAGTATATGTGGATGCTCTAAACAAATGCTTAAATATGCTAGAAGGGTATTTGTATGTACATAATTTTTTCGATAAACAAAATATTACCTTTATACTCCTTAAAGTTCTCCTCCATGTTAGTAATTGGTGGGAGAATTACCATGAGAAAAGGGCCACATACAAATCGACCAAGTTTGCAATTGTATCCACTTAGGGATCTTTTAAGGATGTTATTAAGTAACAATATTACACTATTGGAAGCTACAATGACCAGTACATAACATGGACCACAATGCTGTAGGAGGGGGACCAAACAATGTCATAATTCAAAAATATCTTCCATATCTTACACACCAAGCTAGGTATTAAAGACAGTGAAATCTGGTAGTCAAATACTGTGACAGTCTACAATGATACATCTAGACAAGAATGAAGTTTTTAGTCATCTTCTCACTCAGCATGGAAAATCAATATGCTATCAAAATCAAGCAAAAACTTAAGCAAAAGAAGAAAGAGTTTGGGTCTGCAAATTTTGTTAGGAGCTTGACAAAACTGAGTAGCAATGGAGAGGTGAATCAATGTTATACTGATGGATAAAAAATTACCAATTTCTTCCTTTTCTTAACAAACCATTGAATCATCAGATAATCATGAGGAAAAGATATATACAAATCTATGCACTATAACATCATTTAAGCAACATAATACATGAGAAAAAAATAAACCATCATAAGTAAATCATGAGAACAATAATGAGCAACACATAAGCATCATCATGCACATGAAGACACTGGATAGTAGGTGTAAGCCATTTTGGGAGAAAAAATGCCATATACTTTGTTTCTCTTCTTATTATGCAAAATCTTCATTACATCATCATTTCAATTACCACCAACAATGTGAAAACCTCAAGTTTTGATACATGTGAGCAACCACTCACTCCAAGCCATTACCTAAAGAAATCCACGACTTCCTCAAACTTTGAAAGCCACCACCTTCTAGAAGCCACCCCTCCCTCAACTATGCTTGCCACTACCTATTGTAGGCTGCTACTTGCTGGAAGCCACCACTCCCAATAATTTCCTAGGGCACCACTTAGGGCAAGAAACCGGTCCTAATGTTTCAGGCTAGAACTCGAAGAAAGTCATCACTCTCTGAATCAAAAAGCCACTACTTGATAGCAAGCCACCACTCACCCACTAAAGGCCCCAACCTTCAAGCTCATGTGGACCACATTTCATCCATTTTCAAACTAAGATCCACATGCATCAACACAAACATTTGTATTCCTCGTTTCAACCATATTCCACTTAGACTCTATGGTCATCAAATAAATACAAACCATTGTCTCAATCCCTCTACACCATAACTCTCTCTATACCTCAATGACAACTCAACAACATACAAACAACACACTCAGGCATACACTTTCACTTAGCAACTTGCAAGATATATATAAATCTCTACAAGATGTGATGCCTAGTCATATCTTCAATATTTTTTGCAAGGAAAACATGTTTGCACCATAAAAGTATAACTTTAGACATTACTCCTTGAAAACTGATACAGGTGCATAGGTCGAGCACAAAAAAAATTGGCAAAGGTTGGACAAGTGGTTACCAATGTGATGGGATGGTCACATGGTAAAGCTGAGGAAAAATTTTACTAAGAAATTTTAAATGTTTAATTTAGGAAGTGAGTTTTGTTTATTTATAATAATTTGGAGGAGTTATTTGTTAATGTAAAAATTAGTTTTCAATTTCCCTTATTTTGTAAAGAAGGGAAACGATTCAGATTTTTGTAATTCTTGATTGTCATGGTTGGTTTCTATCAGAAACAATAAGAAAATAGTGTTTGATAAGTTTCTGAGGTGAGGAGAAGCTCCAGAGGAGGAGAAGAAGAAGAGGGGAGAGAGAGGAGAAGAGTGAAACTCATTGTTTTTCTATGTAGCCATAATTATGAAGTTTTGAAAATTCTTGTAGCTTCAAATATGTGTGAACCAGAAAGTATTTTTATGTGAATGGCATAATGAACAACAATTGGGTTGTAAGTTGTGTGATTTTTAAATGAATTGAAGCTCTGTGGTTACCTTAAATCAATTTATGCTTTTGAACCATTATTATTTGTAGTTTTATTCCTGTGCGTGTTGATCAATTTGAGAGTCTGTAACTTGTTGAATTTATTTACATTAAAAATTTATACATTTTGGCTTCAATCACTATGTGATTTGTCCATTTGTCTTTTTGGATTCTCGTTGTATCGATATTAAAGTTTGTAGGAGGAAAGCGTTGAAGTGTCATGGAATAGTGGTTGCATGGTTTTATTTTAGTGATTGGAGTGATGTTACAGCAACAAGATAGATTACCCCTATTTTTGAATGTTTCGAAAACCCTCTTAGATTGGTTTTCAATTGCCAAATTTGTAATAATTTGCAATCTAACAAAGAAAGGCAAGGTAGATCATATATTGTGTTGAGGAGCAAGGTTGGGACATTGAGAGTCAGATTGGGAAAGAGTTGAGTCATTTCATCTTCCCCAAAATCACATAATATAAATTTGATTGCACACTACAAAATTGTTTTGTAGCAAACAACATTACCAAATAATTTTGTAGTGACTACACAATTAATTAGAAACAGACACTACTAAATAATTTTGTACAAACTGTGACAAAAAAATAATTTGAAAGACTTTGTTATGGTTTTAAAATCCCCTTTTGGCCTCCTCATCTGCATCTCATTTTGGCCTAATATATGTGGGAAGTAGATTGGCTATATTGGTGCCAATGTGGGTTAGGGTTCGATCAAGTGGTATCAGAGGCAAAAAATTTAGCAACAGGTAAATTTTGGAGGTGAGATTCAGAAGCATGGAGCATAATCATAATTAGAAATTTGATTGAGGTAAATTGTTTTAATTTACAAGTCCAAATATAGTTGAATTAATTATTACAAAATGGAAATCTCAAAGAAAGGAAGCAAGTAAAATTCATAGTTTGCAGCAAAAGAAAAGAGGGAGTAAAATCATATTTGAAAATATGATTGAGGTAACTTATTTTTTTTCAAATTTTTATTGAATTTAAAAATTGATGATTACATGGTGGAACACTGAAGAAGAAAGTTTACGAAAGGAAATCTACTTTGGGAGGAAGTAGATCAGATTTGTTTTAAAGATAGGCCTAAAAACAAAAGTTATGAGATGAAGGATATTAGATTATTGTAACCTTGAAGGTAGATCAATCATAGAATACTGAAACAACAACAATGTATGTTCAATAGAGGTTTAGATAGTGAGGTTGAAGAAAACATTAGTAGAAATAAGTGACACCAGTTAGATAGCCAATGATGCTATACAAGATAAGAGGGAGTAAGCAGGCTCTTAGAAAGGAGGAGGATTGTGACATAACCAAAAAAAAATATGGATTGTTGAAGAAAGAGAGAGGAAAACAACAAAAAAGTCTCTTAAGATAGGGATTAAGTGTATTTTGAAATTGTGAAATTGAGAGAATTGGTGATGAAAGAAATGCCTAGGAAGAGGTTCACTGATGCAGAAATAGAGAGAATAAGGAAGTTGATGTTGAAGAAGCCTTAACATAATAGGTATGTAGGGAAAATGAGAATAAAGGACAACATACCACAAATGGTAACGTGACTTTTCATTAGCAAAGGAGGAGGAAGACTACAACATAAAACATCGAAACCTGGAAGGATGAAGAAGAAACAATAGAGTAGCAACATGACTAGATACAATATAAATTTTAGGATCGCAGAAGATTCACTTCATAGACACATGGTCAGTAGACCATTAATGATTTTCACCTTAGTAGTGTGATGCAATTGCATAGACCTAGCACAAGAGAAATTTATGAAGACTCTACAAGAGCTTACCAATGTGATGGGATGGTCACATGGTAAAGCTGGGGAAAATTTCGTTAAGAAATTTTAAATGTTTAATATAGGAAGTGAGTTTTTTTTTTAGAATAAGTTGGAGGAGTTATTTTCTAATGTAAAAAATAGTTTTTATTTTCCCTTATTTTGCGGAGAAGGGAAACAATTCACATTTTTGTGACTCGAAGTTGTCATGGTTGGTTTCTCTCAGGAAACAATAAGAAAAGATTATTTGGGAAGTTTTTGAGGAGAGGAGAAGGTTCAGAGGAGGAATATAAGAAGAAAGGAGCAAAGACGAGAGAGAGGAGAAGAGAGGAAGTCGCCAATTCTGAAGTTTAGCAGACACCTGTACCTTTGAATCTGTGTGAATTGAAAGATATTTCTATGTGAATGGTGATATGAATAGCAATTGGGTTGTAATTTGTGTGATTGTTAAATGAATTGAAGCTATATGGTTACACTAAATCAATTTATGCTTGTGAACCATTATTATTTGCAATTCTATTCCTATTTGTGTTTATTAATTTGAGAGTCTGTAAGTTTTTGGATTCATTTACATTAAGAATATGTACTCGGTGGCTTCAATCACTGTCTCATTTGTCAATTTGTCTTTTGGGATTCCTATTTTGTCAATATTAAATTATGTAGGAGAAATGTGTTTTTGTGTCTTGTAATAGTGGTTATGTGGTTTTATTTTAGTGATTGTATTGTTGTTGCAACAATGAGGCAAAGTACGCCTGTTTTGAAACGCTCTGAAAACCCTCTTAGATTAGTTTTCAATTGTCAAATATATAATAATTTGCAAACTCAGTAAAGAAAGGAAAGGTATATTGTATATTGTGTTGAGGAGCAATTCTGGGACGTTCAAAGTGATATTGGGAAAGGGGCAAGTCATTGCATCTTCCCCGAAACCATAGAACAAAAAATTTACCGTGTTTTGCAAAATCGTTCTGTAGCAAACAAGCTACCAAATAATTTTGTAGTGACGACACAATTAATTAGAAATGGATGCAACCAAATCTCTTTTTAGCGATTGTGAAAGATAAAATAAAATTTGAAAGACTGCATTTGGGTTTTTAAATCTCCTTTTTGCCTACCCATTTACATCCCCTTTTGGCTTGACATATGTGGGGAGTAGATTGGCAATATTGGTGCCAATGTGAGTGAGGGTGCCATCATGAACACACTATTAGTTGCAGAAAACACACTAGATATGTCAATACTTGAGCCACATTATGTATAGTTATCTCTTAGCCCAAATCACTATGTTCAACTCACACTAGCACTGTACGTTTTCCTCTGCCATTTGCACTACATACTCAAACAACCAACTGATCTTTAATCTTACTCCAATGCATAGCTACAAAGTCATCAATCTCCATGCACTCTCTCCAAAATTTGCTCTGCTAGGGGTACCCAAATCACATTTTCCTTAAGAAGCATCAAAACTTAAATGATCTCACTCAATATGCATCATCATACTATCCAACCTTCAATTGATCCAACTTCGGGGAATTTTAAAATGATTATCTAATGAAATAACCACTAGCTCCATGACTAGACCATCAATGTGCTCATACACTTGGAGATAAAATCAAACAAACAAGGAGCATAAAATACCAACTCGATCCACTAATCAATCATTGTAAGCCATTCATTTTGATCAAATCAAGATTATTAACCATGACTAGATCATATTTTCTTGTGAATGTTCAAGACCAATTTAAGAATAGTGTTCTCTTCTTTTACCATGGGCAATTTCAATGGATACACTTATTGTTTCTTTGTCGACACATAAAGGTAGTGATATGGCCATTGAAAGTGAATCTTGGGGTGATTTCCATGGGCACAACAAGGAAATAGTGCAACAATTTCATACTAACGTTGGTTGATAGAAACAACACTGTGACACTCTTTGTACAAGAGGAAAACCTTATAATTCTCTACTTAGAATTTCTCCCAACTTGCTCAACATATTTCCCAACACTTGTACAACCTCCAAAGCCTCTTCGACACTAGGAACACTTCAACAGTGATTATAACTATGCACAACTAGTTTTTGACATCAATTCCAACACAATTGGCTCCATGGTTGACAATAATGTCAACACCATGATGCCAAAATGTTCCTCAAAATAGAAGTAAGGAAAAGGCAGACTAAACCTGCAAAATAAAGGATAAAGCTATGATAGACCATCCCAACGCAACCCATCTAGGCTAAAAAAAAGGAAGGTTAATAGGAAGACAAGGCAAGGCATGGGAAAGTGGTGTGAGTTATGTAAGAGCCCTTAGCATAACACTAATTTATATCACTCAAAGACGTCATTGTTGACTAAGTAGAAATTCCTTGAGTTAGATGTTGGTTTCGTATTTTAATCATATCTAGGAAAGGGGAAGTATATCATTGACGCATAACCTAGAGCCATTGTTGCTACTACCAAAATCTAGCCAAGTGAACCCAAAGAGCCAAAGGAAGGTGAGCACTTACTTTATATGCATGTGGGGGTGAAGATTTCTCCATTGTACTTCATTATCGATAGTGGAAGTAAGAAGAATCTCATCTCAGTATAGGTCGTCAAACAGTTCGAGCTACCGAGAACACCACACTTGCAACCATACACCATTAGGTGGATCCACCAAGGGTGATACCTCCATGCTGGCTAACAATGTTTCCTGGCCTACAACTTAAAGCACTTCAAGGATGAGGTATTGTGTGATCCCAAACCAAAATCTACGATAGGGATGTTGCTAAAAGTGTTATGACTGGAGACAACTCTCTTAAAGCCTTTTTGAAGAGTTGCTTGGAACAAATGTAGGTTGATAGAGGTTTGTAAAATATTCGCAAGATGATTGATTAGTGAAAAAAGGAAACATAGGTTACAAGAACTCATACCATAGGATGTGCAATCAATTGGGTTGTAGAGGAGAAGAGAATAAGCCAAGAGTTCAGGTTTGGTGCACCAATAGGAGCTTATGATATGGAATATATTATTTTAGAATTTGTTCCAATGTGAATATCTTATCGAAGAAGACACGGGAGATGATGGAGAGCCCTAAGCTACCATGGTTCCCTATCCAACATAGATTGGAAAATTAGTATAGAATTTTCCCTATTGGTAGCATGTCAAATGTGTAGGTAAATATTAACGCGGTCACAAGTATGGAATATTTTGAAGTCATAGAAATTGTTGATGACATAGACCCATATCTATCTTTGTTGGACATTGATTGGAATTTCAATAATCATGTGATTATTAACATGAAGAAAGGGCCGATGATTTTTGAATCAGGTGATGTTTAAGAGATTTTGTTGTTGGATCCCTGAGATGGTGATAGGCATGTTGAGTCAATATAAGGCAAGCTAGATGTAGAAGCATTAGATAAAATTTATAAGATCACTACATGGAGGGAAGATTTTGTGAACCCAAATGCGGATGGTGTACTCATCTAGCATAGTGTTGGATCTTCTACTTCAAATTCTGATGAAGGGTTGGTGATTTGGCATAAGCAATTGGACAAATTTTCCACTAGAAGGTGACTACAAATTACCTATGCAGTATGTTTGACCAAGTTATGTCCATTTTAATTCTGGAACATCATTAAGAGCAGGTTCCTGTTGGAGACGTGCCCTCCCACCCCACTTTAGTAAGCACCTGCTTCACATTCATCAATTTTAGCATAGCAACATTAATCTTGGGTTATTTGTAGACGTGCTCTCCCACCCCATGCTATGTCGGCACTTGCTATTTCATCAACAACCAACATCATGGTTATGGGTAAACTACACAAAATCCTTGTCATCGAAGTCCACTTGCTAGTCTGCACACAGTTAGTATCACAGTAGGTCACAATCATTACAGGGTATCTCTATCCTCGGATATTTGTTTGTCATGGTTATGTATCATCAACAAACCCACACTTCATCAATGTCCATTTGTTGGGCCGCACACTATCAGTATCACAGTTTGTCACAAGCATTACAGTGTATCTCTATCCTCGGATATTTGTTCATCATGGTTATGGGTCATCCACAAACCCACACTTCATTGAGGTCCATTTGCTAGGCCGCACACTATCAGTATCATAGTTGGTCACAAGCATTACAAGGTATATCTATCATCGGATCTTTGTTCATCACGGTTATGGGTTAACCACATAAAACCCTTCTCTTTAGTGGCTCTTCATATTCAACAAAGGCTTCGTAGGAGGGAACTTCACGCAATGGGGACCATTGCTTCTCAAGGAGGGAAGAATGATTCAAATGGAAAATGGGATCAACCCATGGTATTCATCAACCCACGTTATTCATCCACCCATGTTATTCATCCACCCATGGTATCTATCCACCCATGGTATTCATGGTATTTACCCATGGTATTGTGACATCCAACCGTGGTATTCATTCACCCATGGAATTGACCCGTGGTACTGTGACATCCACCCATGGTATTCATTCACCCATGGAATTGACCCGTGGTATTGTAACTAAAAGATACTATAAGTAACAAGTCACAGTTTGTAAAAGGATAGATTTTCCACTACAATGTAGTCCTTATAGTTATTATCTATTTTAGTAAATAAACTCTTTTTGGTTTTGTTTATTTGGCATTCTACTCTTTTTCTTCTAGCAATCTCAATTTTTTAGATCCCCGCACCCACCCCCCCCCCCCCCCACCCCAACAAGAAGATCCATTTCAATCTTTTAGATCTTGAGGGCCTCTCCCAAGATCTGGATCACTGAAGTATCCTATGGTTATGCTAAATATTCCTAGAGGTGTTTTATTTCATGTGAACATGATGAGTCAGGTGGGAAATCTCAAGTACTTTGATCACGATATTTTAGTCAAAAAGTAGTTTCCAAACCTACAAGGGTACCTGAGGAAGGTAGAAAATACATCTCTTAATGTGTTTTCACTTGTTAGCCACAATAGTGGGCTCGTGGGATAAAAAAATATGGCATTTTGAACTTATTGGAGATCCCCATTTTGGATGTAGTAATGAAAACAAATTGCTACCGAGATGTTGTTAAGTTATGTTCATGCTGGTTATATGTGGTTAGATTGTGCCTTCAAGATTACCCCATAGGTAATCCAGAAGCTAATTGGTTTACCCCTATAAAGTGAGGAGCCCAGGAAACTATTTGAAGACAAATATAAAACATTGATAACAAAGTTGTAAAAAAAGTGGCACGACAATATGTAACTGAGGGTTTTTGGTTTAAGAGATAAACAGTAAATGAGTTTGGGTTTCCACACAAATGTTGGCCTGTAAATTACTCTGAGAGTGTAGAGAAGAAAACATACCAGTAGGTGTGATTCTCGTAGTGACCAATTGTGTTCCAGGTGTACAGATAAATTAGGCAACATTCTTGCTCAATAAATTTTTGGTGGATTTTCAAGTTGCACAAGATATAGGTGTATAGTTTCATTATGTTTGGTTACTCATCTTAATTTCTCTTAGGGAGTGGGGCGCAGATGAATACATGCATACAGTGGAGAATACCCTTTTCCTTGTTGCAACCATGCACTTTAAATATCTATAAGTGACTTTAATCACTCCCGAGAAGATTAAAATTAAAATTATATTATTTCTTTGTGAGGAAATGATTAGTTGGGTGATAAAAATGTCTTTATTCATTTCCACAAAAATAGTTCACGAGTATGATCCAATTACGTGATTCAAATTTGATCCTCATCATTTAAAAATTCAAGCTAAACATGATCCTAATAATCATTGGGTGCAATGTAAATTTCTATTAAATGATGAAGAAATTCGGGAAGAACTTGACGCATGGGATGATGATTAGAAGTTACCACTAACAGAATACCAAAATATATAGAATGTGGAGAGTATTGACAATCAGGTAGGACAATAAGGACAAAAAACTAAGAGTGTCAACACAACCCACAAGAAATTTAGAGGTACGCCAAGGTCGAAGTAACCATCAGAAACTCCATCTATAGAAGTTTAATGTGAACAAGTTCACACCCAAGTAAGTGCATGATTAAAGAGGAAAACTATAGCAAGAATTGGGGAAGGTACATCACGTTTTAGGAAAAATCATAAAGCGGCTCGTGTCACTTAGGTGGCATCTATGTTTGGAGATGATATCAAGCACATTGATGAGAAAACAAAGGAAGCGTTGACTAAGGTGGATGAATAGATGAAGAAATTTATCAAGGAATTTTAACAGGATCGCCAACTCTTGTTTGATAAGTTGGAGAAATTGTGGTAGATACTAGAAGATGGTAAGGGGATAACAACACTGCAAGATAGTAAGAAGCCAACATAACAAACAAAGGACCAAAGTGCACCTAGCACCTTGGATCTATGGTTAGATATTTCTACTACATCAGGGGAACAACAAACACTCCAACTCTCTCCAAAAGCAGAAGAGTACCCTATTGAAGCAGTGTCACAATAGCTACATGGATTAGAACATATTGATTTAATTTTATCTCAAATTTATTTAAATAGTTTAGATCAATTAAAACATAATGTTACTATGCAGTTAGTGTAAGCACTAACAACACAAGAAGTATGGAAACATGAGAAAGCGTAATTAGTTAAGGAAAAGAAAAAGGTCATGGAAAAGGACACGGGCCTACACACAACCAATGTAACTATATAAAAGAATATTGTCATAGATTTCATGGAGGAACGAACTTAGGTATAAGGTCAATTGGTGAAGATTGATGAAGTTTCACAGGCCTTGAAAATCTAAGGTTGAAGAATGAAGAGCACAACTGAGGCCATCTACACCACCAGAGGAGAAGCAATTCCATGATGAAGCCAAAAGAGGCCCTTAAATATTTTTCATAACTATGTAAACTACATCATCAATTCCAAATTTTATATGTTGAAGGAATGACATTATGGACTAACATTTTGTAGAGATAGTAGTTGAAAGATCTTGCTTCCCCTGTTTAGAATGTTGATAAGAAAGTGGAGAAACTTGTTTCTGGTGTGATTCTTTTTCCTCTGGATGATAAGAACGATGCTATAGCACAACATTTGTATTTGGACCAAGAAATTAAGAAATTGAAAATTTTCCTACAGGATTTTGCACATCATATGGAGGTTTTTTAGAGTGAAGCACAGTGAATTATGGAGATGGATATGATAGTACAACAAGAGGTTCGAGCTATAATTACTAAAACATAATAATGGGTAACATATAACGATATGTTACTACAAGTATATACTCATATCAAATCACTTTTCACTCAGATGCATTTGAAAGTTGAAGGTTTGCGCAAAGCCCTCAATTTTGTAAAATGTGTAGTCAAGAAGAAAGTCCCCTCTGTGAAAGTTAGTAGAGTGGCTAGGGACAAGCCACAAGTGTGTGATGGGGTCCTGTTGTAGAAATTTTTAGGTGGATGAGATAAATATATTCTAAGGTGGTTTTGGCAGTGTGTGCATAAGTATGGAGTAAAAATAATTCACTGCAGTATCACAAAATTTTGTCAAGTGCGCAAAATCAATGCATATAGAAGAAACAATGTTGAATGGAGAATCACAAAATGAAAAAAAGAATGGGGAAAAACACAATCAACAGTAGAATGGAAGCGATGTAGTGGGGATGACTAAATTTAACTATTTATTTGATTGGTCTAGCTTAGCAACTACGACATATCTGGCCATGGTAATACCCATAATAATGGCATACCTAGGTATTTCCCATGGTATCTTTCTTTATGTAATCATGTATAAATCAGCTGAAGTTGAAGGGATTGAGGTTGGATATGTTTTAGTTCATTGTTGACTAGTTTAGTTGATTCCTCTTTATTTGTATCTTTATAAAGTTGAGTTTAGGCATGTGAGCTAAGGAGAAACACTGTGGTAAGGTTTCATTTGTTGTAGTTAGTTCTCTTTTGGGTAATAATATAATATGGTTCATGTTTTTCTTTTCACTTCCCTGTGTGTTGTAAGCTAACTAAATAATAGTTAATTATATTCCTTCTAATGATTTTAATGTGTGTATGAAACAATTGTGACAAACTATGTAAGTGGGACACCCCCCTTTTAAATATTGTTTCTATTTAGAATTGTCATTGTAAATGTTATGGATACATAGTATTGTAGTTAGTGTCTAAATAACAGGTGTAGTAGGATAGGATGATTTCCCATTGCAGATTCTCTTTCCCCTCACTACTATGAGAACTTGGTTCTCACAGCTCCCATCGATACCTCAGGTGAGGCTTCACTTGTTTTCATAGGTGCTACTAGAATGGATAGTACTAGTCAGGGTTTTTTTTGTCACACATTACACTTTTACTCCAGTTAGATAAAAAATAGTGCCACTAGTTCATGATATTTCATAGAAAGATGATGTCTACTACAAGCAACGACATGGCCAATATTAGGTTTCACATAAGTTTCAGGTTGGTGATAAGGTTTGATTGCATTTATAGAAAAATGGACCATAGGCTCCCACAAGATATTATACCACTTTGATGTGTGCCTTGCATAATCACAAATGTTATGGGTGATTTTGTTTTTTAAATTGAGTATTCCTTCTTTCCTGGGCTTGCACTGAATATTTAATTTGGAATTGTTTGGATCAGATGTTCCACCTCTATTTGAAACTTTAGAGGAAGTTGAGAAATTGTCCCCCACAAAACTCAATCTTGACTACATTATAAAAATGATAGTGGATCAAATCATGGACATGAAGATGAAGGATACATTCCAGCAAAACATATAACTCTATTATGTTGTCAAAATAATACAAATTCTTCACCAAGTGGCTCACCAAGATCCAAATTTAGTAGACATTTCCACATTTAATGAGGCATATTGATGAAATGGATACCATCAATTCCTAAGTGTGGAAGAATATTATAGGATGATATAGATACATTCTACCTCTTCCACTGACACAAAAATTATGTACCTTTTTGTTATTTTTCTATAGCTTGTGGGGCCATTTGGGTGCCCTACAAAATGATTTTTGTATCATTCAAGGGGCTAGTTTTTTCCATGGCATGCAATAACACCAACCAAAAAATTTCAATCCTTGAATAGTTCTTTCCAATGAGCTATAATATTCCCCAAACGAAGATTGCATTGTCATCGGATAAATCATTCTTGCAAATAATACCGATCTTCCTATGATCCAGGTGGATATTGGTGGCCACCTTCCAAATCCACTTGGACCCCCACCATTGTTTCTTTCATCTTTTTAGTTTCCTTAATTGTAACCTAGTTTACTATTTTTAGTAGTTTTTCGAGTCCTGAACTTCCAAACCCATTTTGAGGCCCTAAACGACGTTTTGTTGGGAAAAATAGGAGAAACATGGGTCCATGCACCCATGTTGGACCAATTTTTCTGTTCCCAAAGTTGTAGTTCTCAGATAGATCTTTCTAACGAGATACTGTGTGCGTCAAATGGAGATCGTATGCCAAAGTTACGACCCCGGGAATTTGATGTACGAATTTACCCAAACGGAACCCATAGTTTGGCGTTTCATCTTTTAGGGTTATGTTTTGGAATGTTAAGGGTTTTCCATTGTTTTTCAACAATAAATACGCCTTCGAGCCTCATTGTAACACAGTTCAGAGGCATGTAGCCACCACATCTCTTCTCAAAGATAAGCTACCATCGCCATAGCTGGTTTATTTCCAATTCTGTTTGTAATCATATTTCAGTATTTTACATTAATGAAATGAAGTAATATTCCTGCAGCATCACTGTGTTTATGGTTATCTTTGTAATTTTTTGCGTTCCTGTTTAAATCTGGATCAGTGGTATCAGAACGGTCTACTTTTTCTCTGTTTTTCTTTGCATGTCCCCAACGAGGTCGAGATAAGGAGTTAGGGCTTGAACTGGTCGAACCTTTGCAAGACCAGCCATGCAAATCCCAATGGCCTCCCATGGCAGATGAAAAGAAAGATGGGGGGGCAAGAGATCATATCAAAATCTTGCTCGAAGAAGCCCTCAAGTGACAAATGAACGCGATGATGGACAAATTAGCCTAGATCCTTCAACGGCTACCCAGGGGTGACACATCGGCTTCCAACAGCTACTCTAGAAACGCCACACCATTTAAGGTACAAGTTAATTTTGAAATCCCCATATTCGAGGGTTAGATAGACGCAAATGCCGTTGATAAATGGTTAAATTTGCTAGAGGGATATTTTTCTGTTCATGATTTTTCCAGTTGAGAAAAGATTATTTTCACTCTTCTCAAAGCAACCCCCCATGTCAAGGACTAGTGGGAAACCTACTGCGAGCAAAAGGATGAAAGTACAGGCTCACTGTTTTCAGCCGCACCCACATGGTATTCATTCTGAGAGGCCATCAAGGGGTGGTACTACCTTGTCAGAATCTATGAAGATCAATACATAAAGTGGGCCGCGTTGTGACAGGGAAGGGACCAAGACGTTTCGGAGATTACCAATATTTTCCATACCCTTCACACAAAGTTGGGTATCAAGGATTTGGAGTAGCATTTGATACTCAAATACCTAGGTTGCTTGCACAAGTACATCGAGGAAGAAATAGAATTCTCGGACATCCCCTCACTCAACACGACATACCGATATGCCATCAAGGTCGAGAAAAAGTTTAAATAAAAGAAGCAAGACTTTGGATCTGCGAATCCAAAGCAAGGGAAAGGTGCCTCCAAACCACAGAACAAAGGAAAAAGCCAAGGCAGGGCGGCCCAAGAAAAACCGCCAAAGCTACAAGAAAAGAAAAGTGTCATGAAGCCAAAAAAGGACACAGGAAAGTGGTGTGAGTTCCATAAGAGCTCCAAGTGGTGTGAGTTCCATAAGAGCTCCACTCACAACACAAGTGAGTGACGGGCCAAACAATCGTTGGTGGCCGAGCTAAAGGTTTCAGAATCAGATGCATGTTTCGACTCCGAGTCAGAACCTGACAAGGGGAGTGACAAAGGGAAGTAGATTATTGATGTGGAGCCTAATGCCACTATTGCCACCATGCAGATCCAAAAGGAGGAACCCAAAGATCCAGAGGATGAGGAGCGTATCTTCCACTCCTAGATGGGGGTAAAGGGCTCCTTGGTGCAGTTCAGTGTCAACAGCAGGAGCCAAAAGAACCTCATTTTGGCAGAGGCCGTGAAGCGGCTGGGCTTACCAACCATAGCACATCCACAACTGTACACCACCGAGTGGCTTCACCAAGGACGGGATCTTCACGTGAGCTAGCAGTGTCGCCTTTAGTACAACATCAAGCTCTTCACAGATGAGGTATTGTGTGACATTACTCCCCTTGAAGTTTAAGATGTATTATTAGGACAAACTTACTTTTGGAAGCGACATGCTGTGTATGAATCAAGGCCCCATGTTGTTATTGTTACTTTTGGGAAATAAGTTGTACAAGATACTGGAGGTAGCACCGCCTAGTGCCATCTCTTTGATTACTATAAAACAATGTAGTAAGCTCATTTCCAAAACCGGGAAATTTGTTTTAGTGATGATACACCCTCATGGAACGAAGAAGATAGTGGCCACAACCACTAGATAGGGCCCCTCCACACGACAACTACAAATGGACAAGGTCATGAAGGAGTACGAGGATATCTTCACCTCCCCCACAAGGGTTCCTCTACACTGTTAGGTCCGATCTAACGCTAGGTACACCGCTACCAAATGCACCAATCTATCGGTGCTTTGTTCTAGAGAATGATGAAATCAAGAGGCAAATTCATGAGCTATTACAGAAAGGTCACATCCATCCAAGTTCATCACCCTGTGGGAGCTTGATCACGTTGGTACAGAAGAAGGATGGGACTTGGAGACTCTGTATTAACTATCGGGCACTGAACAAGGTCACTGTCTGTAATAGGTACCCGATCCCACAGATTGATGACCTCTTAGACCAACTGAAGGGGAAAAAATATTTTAGCAAGATTGATTTGAAGTTAGGATATCACCAGGTACCAATCGAACCCTCTGATATGTTGAAGATTGCCTTCAAAGCCAAGGAGGGCCTTTTCAAATGGTTGGTTATGCCTTTCAGATTGATGAATGCTCCTGCAACCTTCATGAGGCTAATGGATGACATATTGCAGCCATTCACCGACTCGTTTGTAATGGTATACTTGGATGACATATTGATCTTCAGCCATAGTTGGGAAGAACACCTCCACCACATCCGATAGGTTCTCCAAACACTGTGGCAACATAAGTTATGTGCCAATTTGGAGAAATTCACTTTTGGCATGACCCATGTTCAGTATCTGGGATACATTATTGATGAATAGGGGGTACATGTGGATCCATCCAATATCAAAATCATTCGAGATTGGCCATCTCCAACCACTCTGACAGAGATTCATAGCTTTCTATGTCTTGCCAACTTCTACCACAGGTTTGTGTTGGGATTTTCTCATATCACTTGGTCCTTGAGTCAAGTCACCAAGGGAGGAGCAAAAGAAAAATTCTTTAGGTCTGAATCTCAATAGAAGGCATTCACAGAGTTGAAATATCACCTATTTACGACACCAGTGATCGCATTACCATACTTTCAAAAACCATTTGAGGTCCAAACAGATGCCTCTAGCTATGCTATTGGGGTAGTCCTCAATCAACACAGGCATCCAATGGCATATCACAGTGACACACTTTTAGACACAATCCAAAAGTATCCCACTTATGACAAAGAGATGTATTCCATTGTACATGCCTCTCGACAATGGAAGCATTACATTTTGGAGAAGGAAACAATCATCCACATAGACAACCAACCCCTATAGTTCATACAGACTCAAGGAAAATTGTAGAACGATCGCCATCAGAAGTGGTCCACATACCTGCAACAGTTCCACTTGAATATCAAGTATAAGAAGGGTAGCACCAATAATGTTGTATAATGCCTCAATCGACCACCGATCATGGTGTTAACCACTGTGCTCAACTCTTGTGGGCATGAGACTTATGATTGGCCAATTCTCTACAAAAGCGACCCAGAATTTGGCCACACCTACCAGACACTCTTGGAGGGTCAGCATGTTCCAGAATTTCACCTCCAGGATGCCCTGTTATGCCACCTGGTCACCTTTATGTTCCCTCAAGTAAGCGTGCCAAGATGATTTGGGAAGCACACTACCGTCGGGCTACTGCACATTTTAGGGTCGAGAAATGGTGGCAATACTGTAGAAGTATTTCTACTGGCCGAATCTTCGATAGATTTCGGGAAGTACATCAGATCATGCACTGCCTACACCATTGCCAAACTGACCATCAAGAAGAAAGGCCTCTATATCCCATTGCCTTACCCTAGTTGACCTTTGGAATCGATCTCCATGAATTACATGTCAGGCCTTCCTTCTACTAGGGATGGAAATTACTGTGTTTTTGTGGTCGTTGAAAGGTTGTCGAAGATGGCCATTATGGCTGCCTGCAAGAAGAACAACATAGTAGAAGCCACTGCTAAACCCTTCTTTGAACGAGTGTGGGTACACTTTGGGATCCCACAATCTATCATCTCAGATCAGGACAGCAGGTTCCTTAGTACATTTTGGTCCAGTCTTTGGCTGAAGCTCGACACCGAACTCACTAAGTCCATAGCCTTCCATCCTCAAACTGATGGCCAGATAGAGGTTGTCAACAGGATGATCGTACACATTCTATGCATGTACAACCCAAAGCTTCCATGCACATGGGACAAGAGCCTCCCCTATGTTTGGCACAACTACAACTAGGCTCTCCATAGCCATTTTCAGGTGGGCTTGGGATTCCAGCCCCTATGTCCCATTGATGTGGCCATGCCATTTGCAGCTACTCATGCAGATTCAACTCATGTCCAGTCCAAAACAAATAAGGCAAATAGCTTCATTAAGCACATCCAACATATTCGCCAGTAGGTCCATGAAATTCTGGAGAACTCAAATGCCAAGTACAAGCAGTGACATGATCAACATCGGGTGCCACACAAGTTTTAGGCGGGAGACAAAGTTTGGTTGCATTTGAAAAAGGAATGCCTCATTGGAGCCTATCGAAAACTCAGAACACTTTGATATGGTCCTTACACCATTACCAAGGTTTTGGGAGACAATGCTTTGAGCTCAACATTCCCCCATTCCTTGGCCTGCACCCAGTGTTCGATGTGGACCACCTTCGGCCATACTTTCCACCATTACTAGACACATCCAACATTACAGAACAGCTCACACCCACAGAGTTAAATCCAGATTGCATGGAACAAGATGCAGTGGATCAGATCATGGAGACACAGATCGAACACACTCCCTAGCAGAATATCCAATTGTATCGAGTTGTCAAAGTAGGCCAACTCCTTCACTAGGCCAAGTGGCTCACTAGGGACCAAGTTTAACAGAAGTTTCCTCATCTCATGGAGGAACCCAACGTAATGGGGACCATTGCTTCCTGAGGGGGGAGAAATGATCCAGGTGGATATTGGTGGCCACCTGGCAAATCCACTTGGACCCCAACCATTCTTTCTTTCAGCTTTTCAGTTTCCTTAATTGTAGCCCAATTTACTATTTTTAGCCGTTTTTTTGGGTCCTGAACTTCTGGATCCATTTTGAGGCCCTAAACGACATTTTTTGGGAAACTGGTAGTAACATGGGTCTATAGACCCATGTTGCTCTTCGCAAAGTTGTAGTTCTAGGATAGATCTTTTTAACGAGATACTATGCATGTCAAACAAAGATCGTATGCCAAAGTTACGACCCCAAGAAGTTGATGTACCAATTTACCCAAACGGGGCCCACAATTTGGCGTTTCATCTTCTAGGGTTACGTTTTTAAATGTTAAGAGTTTTCCATTGTTTCTCAACAATAAATAGGCCTTTGAGGCTCATTATAACATAGTTCAGAGGCATGTAACTGCCACATCTCTTCTCAGAGATAGGCTACCATCGCTCTAGTTGGTTTATTTCCAATTCTGTTTGTAAGCATATTTTAGTATTTTACATTAATGAAATGAAGTATTATTTCCACTGCATCTCCATGTTTATGTTTATCTCTATAATTTGTTGCGTTCTTGTTTAAGTCCTGTATCCAAATCTAGAACGAAACAAAATAGAAATATAAAACTTTCCCAAATTCTATTGCAATCAAATCAAATATGAAAAAACCAATGAAAGGATGAAGATGAGAAATCCATACATATTTATCACATGGAAGTGGTTCCAACATGACACCTTGATGTCGTAGAGTCCCCTTCTAGCTTAGTTATTCCTCATCTCAACACCTTGCTTTCAAAATATTTAGGATCATAAGTTGGATACTCTAGTGGAGTTTCAATGAGAATCTTAAAGCCAAAGCCTTTCTACAATCAACCAAGAGCCCTCTCCCAATTGAAGATGATTGTATGTATAAACTTAGAGGAGGATAAGAAGAGGAGGTTAAGATCTATCCAAATTACGGATCTAAGCCAAGTCAAAATATATTTCGATATATGTTATCCACAAGGCTTATCTTCTAGAAGCTTCTCATTCTTTTCATTTTCTCCCTTGTAAAAATAGTGTCACGCCTTGTAAACGAGCAACCTACAATATTGTCATGCATGACATTCATGCAACATGCAATTATCAACTAGACACATGTTGTAAATGTGTAACCCATGACATTCTCTTGAAATATGGTTTTTAAAGGGATTTGAAAAATATTTTCATCTTTCAAAGAAACAATTTTCTTCCATCTTCTTCATGGATCAATGACAATAATGCTTTGGATGATGAAGGATAGGGGTACAAAATATATTTCAATGAATGTGACAAAAAAATGTGTAATGGAATTCCCCCTAATGTATTAAGTTAGAAGAGGAGTGATAACTGAAATACTTTATCATGCAAAGGTGTTGAAACAAGAAATAGACTGGTAAGAAACCTACAAACAATAATCAAGGACTTATAGTATAATAATATCATCTTTGAGGTAGGAATTCCCATACTCAGAATACAAGTGACTCAAAGCATAATTATCGACATGCAAATATCAATGTCAAATGATAAATTTCATGGCCACCAAATATACATTGTGGATCCATGCCCACATGACTTAATATGAACATAGCCACCAAACATACATTGTAGGTCTATACAAAAATCACAAACATGCGAAAGAATCCATTGCAACCTGGATGTAACATAAAGGAACTAGGTTCTTCATCTTTATCTTTCGATAATACAAATATAAACATTTGAATAAATGTGTTGATGTTGTACATTGTAGATATCATAAAAAAGTTAATAGACACAAAGGAAGCCACCAATAATGACAATGGAATTTAAGGTACTTGAGTAATTTCTATTAAGTATGAATGGATGATATAAAGTTGAAAACTCATAGAATCTTTCAATCAAAGGTCAATGATGTAAACTTATTGTCGAAGGTGAGGAAAATTGTCATTGAAGCATGCAAGATCTAAGGTACCAAATTGTTTCTAAATCAACTTCCCAAATAGTGTTTTGATATCGAGAGGACGTGATTCTTCATAGGAGGGCCTTGATGTATCCCCCATCAATGACATGAAAAATGTGCAAATATGTGAAATATAATAGAGCAAAAAATGATTTAGTATTGACTCAGGGATGATCGACATAATAAAAGGCTTATGAATTGTGAAAATATAGCTAACTTAGATTTAGCTTATCTTGAACATATTGACAACATGATAACTATCTTGGTATTAGTGTCTAAAAAATGGGATCATAGACCAAAGTGTAAGAATTTTAAAGGAATATGATAAACAAGAGACAAGCATATTTCCCAACCTTGACACAAGAAGTGAAAGCGTGTCATTCTCAAGAGGGATTTTCTGCCATAATATGTGTACATATTTTATATATTCCCTTCCCAAATTCCACAGATCATTTTTAGAAAATACTTATTTAATTTTAAGAAAGCTTGAGGGGGATAACCTATTCTCATAATATAATTTCATCGTTTGGATGAGTCCTTTAGAGTACTTTTAACAAATGTTAGGAAGGACTGCTTCAGACTGAACTTTATACAAATGGATCCTTCATTGTTTATGTTTTTTGAGCTCTGGTGTATCTGTTTCTTGAAGAAAATCTATTGGCTGGAAAAGGCACCAGGAAAGTAACTCAATCGTCTTTAGGTTGAAGTTGGCCCTCGAACCAGAGGGGGCTCTTTGAAGTGTTACGAGGATTTAATGTTGTTCATTATCACTAAAAAGCAACATATGAAGCACAATGGTTAGCTCTAGGGGTATTTGTATAGGTGGTAGACGAATCATGTCTTTTGAATGTTTCTAATATACTGTCTAGAAATATGTAGTTGTTAAGTTGTTATCTCCCAAAAATCTTGTCAACTACCCCTTTTCTATTGGGTCCCTATAATATTAGCGATTCCCCCATTACTATTGTCATTGTATCCCTTATTGTAATTATTGTGCCCTTATTGTCCCCATATTGTTATTATTGTGCCCCATAAAATCCCTATATTGTTATTTTTGTGCCTTTATATTATTATTGTTAGGTGGGACTGGTTATATTGTGACCCCGTAGACTCCTATATATAGAAAGGAGGTTTTTTAATTTGAATCATCTAAGAATTGCTCATTTTTGTAATGTAAAGGAGGTTTCCCCCTCAAAGAGGTTGAATTCTAAGACATTGATCTATCTTTTCTACCTTTTTGTGAGCTGGTTTCATAACATTCGGTATCAAAGCTTTGGATTCTAGGGTTTCACTACTCCAAACAGGTCATCGTGCCATTTTCGCTATAAATTTTTTTCTACGACATTTCAGAAGCTAAAAACAAAACCCATTTGGGAAAAAACAGCTCTAAACTTCGGGTCCAAATTTCAGAGCTTTTCACTCTATATTTGTGGAGATATTATTTGAGGACATTGGCATTTTTCCAGACTCCCTAATTACATTCCAAATAGGTGACCTCGGGAAATTCTTCATAACTTTTGTTTTGAGCATTGGATTGAAATCTTGTCAAAAGTTTCATAAAGAGAATGACCTCTAGGTTTCTGTCTATCAGTTTCAGGTACTATGGTCAAAACGATGACACGTGGCATGGTGTATAAGTTAGCTCTCCTAAACTACTCTATAATCAGGTCACCATGGGTGATTTGGCATAACTCTTCCTTGGAGAATCCAATTTTGATCAGACTAGTGGAATTGGAAAGAGGACGCAAAGGGATACTGCAGGTCATGATTTTAGAACTGGGTGATCCAAAATTACAGAGGTACATAAAATTTAATATCGAGCTCCTACAAGTGAAAAAAGGTGTTTATTTTTTAAATTTTTTCATAAGCTTGGTTTGAAAAATTAATTTGAAGGAATTCAAAGGGCATAGTGAAGCATTATTATCAGTAATTGATGCCTCGAAGAAAGAAAATGGAAACACCTAGTGAGAAACCTGAAAGCTCTAGCATGATTCATGAAGAAGAGGATGAAATGTAACATGATATATCAATATTACGAAACCTAATGCAAAAAATTTCACTCACACAAAAGGTGACAGAAGATAAGATGGATGGTTTAAAGAAAGACGTAGAAGCTAAGATGGATGGTTTAAATAGAATCTAATATAAATGAATTGGAAGCTAAGATGGATGGCATGTAAACTAAGATGGATGGCATGGACACTAAGATGAATGGCATGGACGATAAGATGGAAGAATTGAAGATAAATTTGAATAAGTTGCTACAAGAAATGGTCACTAATTGTGAAAGTGTAGTAAAGGAAACTCATGAGGAGAACCAAAAAAATGTTAATCATGATTTCATAGACTCTAATGTTGGATTGAAGACCCAACATGTTCCAAAAATAAATATGAAGAAGTTTGATGGCAAGGATCCTGAAACATGGATACTACAGATGAAGCAATTTTTCTATCTCCATGATGTGCAAAACACACTAAAGGTATGTATTCCAACTTTATATTTGGAACCAAATCAGTTTGTATGGTATCGATGGCTTTGCTCTCATAAATTTTTTTTCACTTGGGCAATATTTACAGAAGAAATGATACCACATTATGAGGATACAAAAATCAACACCTTTTTTAGCCAATTGATAAATCTCAAACAAAAGGGTTCAATGATGGAGCGCATTGAGGACTTCCAAAAATTGAACATAGGGCTAAAATATATTTGAGAGGAGCATAGGATTGATGTGTTCATAGCAACTTTAAAGGATAATATCCAACATGAGGTTTGCCTTTGGGATCCTTATTCATTGGAGAAGGCATTCAGGTTAGCAAGAAAAATGAAAAGCAAAATTATGTCAATCAGGAAGCCTACCACTCACAACTATAAAGATGGAAGTGTTGCTACCCCTAGCCTTCCACAACCTACAAGGTTCACACCACAACAATTGGAAGAAAAAAGAGAAAATGGGCATTGTTATAGTTGTGATAAAAAATACACTAAAGGTCATAAGTGTGCTGAGAAGAAATTATTCTACATAGATTGTGAAGAGGAGGAAGAAAAGGAACAAGAAATGTCAAAATAAAAGGATATACTCTAGGAACAAATACTAGATAAATAAGAATTGAATCTGACCATATCTTATAATGCATTGGCTGGAATTACCACTCCTTAAACTATCAAGATAGAAGGACATATCAAGAAGAAAAAAGTAATAGTGTTGATTGATTCGGGAAGTACCCATAATTTTATTCATCGTAAGATAGAAAAGGAATTGAATTTCTTTCTATATCCAACACTACAGTGTCAAGTGATGGTTACAAGTGGAGGAACCATAAATTTCTCTAGAAAGTGTCATAATATCAAGTTATCCATGGGAGAATATGTATTGAATTGCCCAATGCTTTCCACTCCAATGGGTGGTGTCGATGTTGTACTAGGAATCCAATGGCTACAATCCTTGGGTACAATATCTTTTAATTTTCAAGAACCTTTCATGAAATGCTTTGTGGAAGGAAAGGAAGTTGAATTAAGGGGTATTGCAGGGAAACTGGGAAAGACAATCAGCTATAACGGTATGACAAAGCTTCTAAAGAAGTAACAATGAGGTGTAATTGCACAATTATGTTTGGTAGAGGTTCCCACATCGAAATCATCTATTGCTCTAGATCTCCAAAAAGTCTTGGACAATCATTCCAAGGTATTTGAGACTCCCAAAGGTCTCCCACCTATTCATGATCATGATCATGCTATTCATTTGATTCCAGGAAGTGTTCCTCCAAACATCAAGGCTATACAGATATTGTTATGCCAAAAAGAGTGAAATTGAACGCATGGTTGCAGAAATACTAGAGGCTGGTATAAGTCAACCTAGTCAAAGTTCTTTCTCTGCTCCAGTAGTATTAGTTCACAAGAAGGATGGGTCATCACACATGTGTCCAGATATAGGGAGCTCAACAAGCTCACTATAAAATAAATTTCCCATTCCTGTCATTGATGAATTATTGGATGAATTGCATGGATCAATTTACTTCACCAAGTTGTATCTTCGTTCAGGATATCATCAAATCAGAATGAAGACTAAAGACATTCCAAAATATAGTTTAGAACTCATGATGGTCATTATGAATTTCTGGTCATGCCTTTTGGCCTTACTAATGCACCTTCTACATTTCAAGGTTTGATGAATTCCATCTTCAAACCCTTCCTTAGAAAATTTGTGTTAGTATTTTTTTATGATATACTAATCTACATCAAGTCTTGGAAGGATCATGTCGAACATGTTGACATGGTGCTGAAACTATTGGTGGAGAAACAATTACATGCAAAAATATCCAAATGTTTCTTTGGAGTACAAGAGGTGGAATATATGGGTCATATTGTATCTCATGAAGGTGTTAAGGTAGACCCTGGCAAAATTCAAACCATTAAGGAATGGAAAATCTCCACATCCATAAAGCATCTACGAGGATTTCTCAGGTTTACAGGGTATTATTGCAAGTTTGTAAAGAATTATGGGAGAATAGCAGCACTTCTAACAACATTATTGAAGAAAGATGCATTTTCATGAACTCTAGAAGCAATGAAGGCCTTTGAACATCTTAAAGAGGAATGTGCCAAGCACCAGTCTTAGCTAGACCAGACTTCACAAAAACCTTTATTGTAGAATGTGATGCCTCAGGAAATGGAATCAATGCTATTTTAATGCAAGAAGAAAGACCCATCGCTTTCGAAATTCATCCAATCAAAGGAAAGTATTTACACAAAGCTATTTATGAGAAGGAAATGTTGGCAATACTACATTCACTTAAGAAATGGTGACCCTACCTAATGGGAAGACATTTCAAGGTAAAAACAGATCATGATAGTCTTAAATACTTTTTAGAACAAATATTATTTTCATAAGAGCAACAAAAATGGGTCACAAAGATGTTGGGTTATGACTTTGAAATCATCTACAGAAAATGGAAGCAAAATGTTGTGGCAGATGCATCTTCAGGAAGGAGAGGATGTGGAGGATTTCTTGCACTATTTCTATTTTCCAACGAGATTGGATAAACGAAGCAAGGGATGAATGGAAGAATGATGAGGAAGTGTGGGCACTCATTCAAAAGATACAACAAGATCCCAGTACATCTGATACATTTATATGGAAAAATGATTCGTTATGGTACAAAGATCGGGTATATCTATGTAAGAATTCCCACCTCAAACAAAAGATTTGTAGGGAATTGCACACCTCTCCCTTAGGAGGGCACTTAGGATTTCTAGAAACCTACCACAGGGTTAAGAATGATTTTTTTGGGATGGCCTTAAATCGAATATCGAAAAGTTTGTGGCAGAATGTTTGGTTTGCCAAACAAATAAAGTTGAAACAATTAAGAATCCAAGACTATTACAACCTTTATCCATTCCAAGCCAATGTTGGGAGGAGGTTTCAATGGATTTTATCACAGGTTTACCCAAGTCCGAAGGAAAGAGTGTTATCATGGTGATAGTGGACATGGTTAGCAAGTATGCACACTTTTTTTCATTATCTCATCTATTTAAAGCGAGTACAGTTTCTACTGCATCTATGGAAACAATTCAAAAGCTACATGGAAACCCAAAGATTATTGTAAGTGATAGAGATCCCATTTTCACTGGAAATTTTTGGACAAAATTATTTTCTTGTCTAGATACTTAGTTAGCTCATAGCTCATCTTATCATCCTCAATTTTATGGGCAAGTTGAGAGAGTAAACAAATGTTTGAAAGGGTATCTTCATTGCGTTGTATCTAATAAACATACATAATGGGTCAAATGGTTGCCTCTGGCTAAATGGTGGTATAACACTTCCTTCCATACTGCAACAAAACTAACCCCATTTATGGCACTTTATGAATATCATCCACCATCCATCACATCATATTTAAGAGAAAATTCTAAGGTTCAAGCAGTGGACGATCACATCGAGCATTAGCAACAAGTTCTCCAACTCTTAAAGGATAACCTCACCTTGGCACATAATAGAATGAAATAGTAGGTAGATCAACATCACAGTAAAAGAAGTTTTGATGTAGGTAATTGGGTATTCGTGCAACTAAAAACTTATAAAAAAATGTCCCTCAAGCAAGCTAAGAAGGATAACAAATTATCACCAAAGTATTATGGTCCATAAAAGGTGTTGCAAAAGATAGGTACTATGGCATACAAATTGGAGCTTCCTACAGCTTCTCGAGTGCAACTAGTTTTCCATGTTTCATGCTTAAAGAAGGTTATAGGTGATAGGCTTCCAGTTTAGAAAATATTGCCAAAACTTGATGAGGAAGGAAAAATCATATTGGAATCTGAAGCAGTCAAAGAAACAAGAACTCGATAGCTATGAAATAGATCAATTTTAGAGTATCTCATCAAGTGGAAGAACTTACCCATTGAAGATTCCACATGGGAGGATGAGAATTTTATACAAAAGCATCCATAACTAGTTAAGCGTTGAGGACAAAACTTTTTTGAAGGAGAGGGCCATGTTAGCTCCCTATAATATTAGTGACTCCCCCATTACTATTGTCATTATATCCCTTATTATTATTATTGTGCCCCATAGAATCCATATATTGTTATTTTTGTGCCTTTATATTATTATTGTTAGGTCAGCTTGGTTATATTGTGACCCCATAGACTCCTATATATAGAAAGGAGGTTTTGTCATTTGAATCTGAGAATTGTTCATTTGTGTAATGTAAAGGAGGTTTCCCCCTCGAAGAGGCTGAATTCTAAGGCATTCATCTATCGTTTCTATCTTTTTGTGAGCTGGTTTCATAACATTTTCTACTATGAAAAACTACAGGAAATTTGGAGTTGTATAGAAAATGTCGTGTTACATACACATGAAGACATGATTCGTTTGATAGAAAATATTACAGGTTCTAGCTTATGGATATGGGAGAACAACAATAGGGATTTGGTATGAAATAATGTGTTCTAGTATATTCAGTCAGGAGAGAAGGCATTTTTTGGGATGAGGCATGGAAGCAGATGCCAAGGTTGATGGATGATCCTAATCTTACAGAAATGAAAATACTATTGAACTATATGGGTTTTACAAAAGTATAAAATTATTAGAAAGGAGATGGGGATAGTAATCTTTTGAGACCTTGGAAACATAAGCAAGATTGTCCTAAATTTCTACAAAGTCTCCCTTGGGAAACATTGCATAAGGATTTTTACAAAGGATGATTAAATCCTTAGATGATTATGACATATTAAGATGGGAACTCTTTCTACAGGCTCATTCACAGTTAAAGAGGCATACTTCGTCACTGCGATGCATAACAAATTGGAGAAGGCACAACTGTGGAAATATATATGGATTGATGTAGTTTGGCCAAAATTTTATATATTCTTATGGTTAATTGCATGGAACCATATTTTTGCATGGGAAAGGATTTTTAAGAAGAGTTTGGAAGGGCCTTCTAAATGGAATCCAAGTATCATAGGGTTTGAAGGTATTTTCTGGTATGATAAACTCAATCCCTTGAGAATATATGATTTGGATTCTGACATCGCCAATAATAATTATGAAAAATTCAGGGCCCTTGAGACAAGACTAAAGTTTTTTCTCAAAGAAGGATACAATTTATTACAAATCGCAGCGGATTCCTTAATGGTGGTTAATTTTGTACAAATAAATCAATGGACATGCAGTTTCTAAAGTTGTACATAGTTGGAGACTAGAAGGGCTAGAATCAATTTTTTTTTGATCTTTTGAAGGTTCTTTATTACATTATAGTATTACATACTAAAGAATGTGGAATGGAGTTGCGGACTATCTAGATAACACATGTGTTTTCTTCAAATATTCATATTGATCTAACTTGGCCTCTATAGGATAGAATGGAAATTACACAAAGGTTAAATGTATTACTTGCAGAAGATTATGGAAAACACACTATGGATACATTGATATAGAGTTCATAATTGTTTATTTACTCTCCCAATATGGTTCATGTTTTTTATGCTTCTTTTTTTGGGAACAAAATGATTTCCAGGTTAACAAATTCATGATAGATATAGGTTAAATGAATCACAGGCTTCCTAGCTACACATGTATGGTGTGTGATGATTGGAAGCCACTTTTTCCTTGTATTATGTTGTAATGGGGGCTTAATACTCTTAGAGGTTTCATTCAAGTTTGACAAAACGAAACAAAAATCAAATATCTTTTGATCCCTGATGGGGGTGAGTACATGAAATTAAATAAGGTAGGTTTGAAGAGCATGCCAAATTTTCTAATTGTCCCTCTCTTCTTGTAAGGTGGAATAGTAAATCGTGATGTGGGTCAAACGACCCAAATATTGTCTTTTCCTTTTAAATGTGGGAAGGTTGATTTTTTCGGTATTAAGAAACCATATTTCATATGTGCACTCTGCCATATTGTAGTAATGAAGAATTTTGTGGGAGCTTGCAGAAGACAGGGTATGGAATACAAGAGTTTACTTTGGTAGATAGGAAATAATGGCAGGAGGGACTACAAGGGGAATGTTTTTATTAGGAAGTGTGTTATACATCCCACTTCTCATCCCATGGGCTCGTAGTGGTATCGTAACAACTTTCCTTTCTTGCATCATTCAACGCAGTACATCATTTATCAACACCACAGATGGGTAGTTTCATGGACGAAGTATGATGGTTTTGAACGTGATGGGGAAGTGGAAACTATAAAGGTATCTCTCTCCCACTATCATTTTATGCACTTGCATTTGGGGTATTCTCGTGGTGACCTCCATAATATTTCTAGGACATCCTTTGGTTGAGAGATCGTGCTTTGCAGTCACCCACACTTCTCTTTCTAGCTCATTTGGAGAGGGTCGATGTTTTTCATATTATTTCTACACAATACATCATCTAGCCTAGTCTTTGAACTCATCAATGTACTCCCTACTTTGGCCCTTCAAGGGATTGCTTATGTAGGTATAACATTCAACTACCCAGTTCTAGTATGTGGAGTTTGGTACCATGGTAGTTTATCTATCTAGATCTAAGTTATTTAAGTGTGTTTGGAAATTAGGGTTCCTCATCTTCAATGATATGTTTTGGGGTTCTCTTTTATTCTATACTCTAACTCAATAGTCGAAATGGTATTTTAAGTTACTTTCCCAGTCTTGGAGAAGGTAAGTCGACCCTCTTATGTTGTCTTCTACTTCGTATCAATTCTTACCATTAAGGTTCTTTCCCTTCATTTCTAACCCTAGAAATTCGTGAATGTGTGGTCTGAGGGAACTGAAACCTAGTATTGATTGTTGTTTTGAAGTCAATTTTCTTTTTAGTCGTATCCCTATATTGCATTACTCGATCACTTGTCTTAGTTATTAGGTTCTCTTATATCTGATTTCTCGAAGTCCAAGGGTTTCCTTATCTAGTGGTGCACCCATGCCTTCACAACGAAGGTTTCCAAGTCAAAGAGGTCAAGCTCCTGGGTCAATACCTCGACATCAACGTTTATTTGAGTGGAATTACTCTCTATATATTCTGGATTTTGCTACTATGTTTTTCACGGAGAAACTTGATTGTCAAAATATATGGAGGCTTATGGCCCATGGACCAAATAATATATGATGTAATGAATGAGCTATCTATATGGTTTTATGATATTAAGAACCGACTTCTTCGTTCTTTGGCTACCCATGTACTCATGTTTACAAGTTAATAGGAATTTCGAGACAATTTAAAATAAAAATAAAAAAATAAGAATGGTGTTTATATGCATGAAATTATTTCTTCTATGGTCAAATAAAACATGTATAGAAACCCTTACTACATATGGGCCTTGATTACATGCTTCACTATTAGCTTCTCTGCACAAAATAAAGGTCACTCACATTATTTTTTGAAAGAAAAGGAGCACGTTGTGTGTAGGTTGAAGGAATTCCCTTAAGGAGTGAAGAAATTGTAGAGGATGTGGTCCCATAAGTTTGATACTTGTGTTTTAACATGTTTTCTCATATAGTAAAGTTGATAACTATGTGTAAAAAGAACAAGTCAATGATCATTGTTTAATTATTGCGTTATATGATGGTTATGTGTTGCTAATTTAAAGTAATATGGAAATCATAAATATGTTAAGTATCAATTTATATTTTAGTTTGATACGAAGGATATTGGTGTTACAAAATTTACATTGGTATACAAATTTAGAGGGATTGTTTAACTAGGAAAATTAGAAAAATATGTTGAGATAATATTAGGTTTAATGTCTAGGATTATAAGGAAAAAAAAATATCCTCTTCAATTGGTCAGGTTATTTGTAGATCATTATATGAATACATGGGAAGAGGAATAAGATATGTCCTTGTGATCTATATGCAAGTAATATTGGATGTTGATGTATGCTATGGTTGTTAGGATATTCCGACACATAGGAAATAGTTAAGTTCAACTTGGTCTAGTATAGAGTTAGGTATAGAGTTAGGTAAAGTGTGTTTCTTTACCGTTGTACATTTTGTAACTTACAATCCGACGGTCATGATATGTACTGATCCGACGGTTCATTCTCTCCTCGGTATTACCGACACTTGATCTGTGGCTTGACACCCGATTGGTCCATGAATTCTATTAAAGCGATGGAGGGTCATTTGTTGTTTATCGTGCATGGAAATTTATGTAATTTACATTCTTTTATTAATAATTGCCTGTAGTAGCCACGTTGGCGCAGACCGTGGACTGTTTCCCTCTCTGAGGGTTTTAACCACGTCAAAATACTGGTGTATTGATCTGTGATCTATTTGTGAGTGGTGTCCTTCTGGTTTTTTGTCTGAGGAACTTACCCTGTATATTCCTACATGGTATTAGAGCTATTTGAGGGCCGCGTCCGTTGGTGATCAAAATCTGAAGCCGGTAGAACTGCATGCAGCTGTCGTTTCCTAGATCTACTGTTTCTGACTGCTTTCGGGCCGAGAGGACTGCTCTGTTGTGTTCGGAGCATCTGTTCCAGTGAGGAACCCCTTTCATTTCAAGCGAAAAGGTTTCCAGTAGCCCTATCTGCGTCATTTTTAAGATCTGGAGGTATACAGTGTTTATTTGCAGTTTACTATTATTTTTTCTCTGCTTATTTCGGTTTCGGTTTATTTAGCTTTTTTTTAACCAGATCTATACCTTTCATTTCTGCGTTCTCTTTTCCCTGCGACTCTGTGCGATCTGGGCAAATCAGAAACAGAAGGGAAGGATTTTTTCTCATGCGTATGCTCTTTTCCCTGCACCTTAGTGTGATCTCGGAAAATCAGAAACATTGAGAAAAATATTTAGTTTTTTGGCTAAAGCTAACTTTGAGCCACAAGGTTCAATTTTATTAAATATTTAGTTTTTTGGGTAAAGCTAACTTCGATCCATAAGGTTCGTTTTCTTTGCATTTCCGTGTTGGGTTTTGTGTTTTGTGTTTTGTAGGGAAAAAGAGGTTTCTCAAGGCAAGCATGCAAA